>JANHGB010031295.1:0-18076 GCA_026283785.1 Coracopsis vasa
GCAGTGTTCAAGGCCAGGTTGGACACAGGGGCTTGGAGCAACCTGCTCTAGTGGAAGGTGTCCCTGCCTATGGCAGGGGTTGGAGCTGGATGAGATTTAAGGTCCTTTCAGCCCAAACCACTCTGTGATGATTCTGGTTTTACACTCTTAGTTAAACCCAGTGTTTATCAGTATCCAGGTTGACACAAACTCCGAGAGCAAAAGATCCCATCATCACTGTGAAATGGGCCATTCAGCACGATGTGAAAACAGAGGCTTGCAGCACTGGTATTATGACTGTTGGAATGGCTGTAGCTATAACTGTCCCTGGGGGTTACTGGGACCAAGCAGGGACTGCAGTTGCTTTGCTTAAGGAGCTACCTTAAAAGTGTGGGGGGGTGCCAGGTGTAGGTAATTTACTGGAACCAGGAACACCTGATTGATGCCTTAACCTTAATTGTGCCCACCTGCATCCATTGATCACCCCTCTTTCCCTGCTCACTCTCTGCAGGGGCAGTTTGGCTGCTCTATGGGTTAACTTTAGCCTTTTCTTTGTAAGGAATACATTTTGGTCCTGGTTGGTCCCAGCTCTCCTATAGGGGAGCAGTTTCTGTGCAAGTCATGGAAAGCAGCGTGGGCTGTGAAGGGGATGCACCAGAGTGGACATTGTGCTGCCTGTGGCTAGAGGAGTGGACCTGTAAAGTGAGGATGAAGCCGCAGGAGGAAAGGTATGTACAGAAGGGCTGGGGGCTCTTGGCACTGGGTTATGTGGGTTGTATGGGTGGCTTGTTGCTTGGGTAAAAATGGATGCAAGCCCCTCTTAGTGCAAATGATGTGTTGGGCACTGTGCAGGTGGTGGGGGTATTTGTGCAAGGTCACAGTGAAGTCTTAGGTTTTCTCTGTTGTGCTTTCTCTCTACATCCCTAATAACTTACCCTGGAAGAAGGAAAAGCGGTGGGACTACTCCTTTAAGGATAGAGGATGTTTTCCTACAAGGAGATGATGCATGGAGGATACAGAATCACAGACCTTCTCTTTGTTTAACCTGGCCTTGGAGCTGTGTGTTTTACTGAATGGCTCTTTTACATTTAACTACTTTCAGTGCTTAACACACTTGTTTATAGCAAAACATTGCACCTCCTGTGCTGAAGGGAGCAACACAGGGCTCTGTGCTGTGATCCTGCTGGTGCTGGGATGTGGGATGTGCTGAAGCACTGACTGCAGCCACGATGCTGCTGCTGAGGGGCTCAGCTTGTTTGCAGGTGGGAGTCCTGGCTCTGGCTCCCATGGGGCTGTCCAAGCATGGGTGATGTATTGGTGTTATAGCACTCTGTTTGCTGACACAGGGTTTCTGAGCACATAGTCCTGAATAATACATCAAGAGATGCTGCTCCTCTGGTTTGCTTCCAGGGTGCTATTTATTATTACCTTTGTTCTTTCCCCCTGCTTCAGCACTTTCCCTTTGTCCCCTGTGTGCACACGGAGTCAATGACACCCAGCCCTGCAGCTGGGACCATGTTGTGGCTCCAAATGGGTGTCACCAAACTAGTGACAGAGGGGATTCAGGGGTGATGTCCTTGTCCACAGACCCCTGGGCTACAGGAGACACGTGTCAGTCTAAGAGGTGATGCAGCAAAAGGCAGAGGTTGGGAAGCACAGCCGAGAGCAGAGATCCTATCTTCACAGGAGGATATATGGTGATTCTAAGAGATTTATCAGATTGCCGCTTGTGCAGGGAGGATAATTCCCATCTGGGTTGTGAAAAATGATTCTTTCCTTAAGACAAAATTCAGTTTATCTTTTTCCTAGGCTGAAGGTGGCGTTGAACCTTAGGAGCTATGAAGTGTGTAGGTATTGAACTTGCACAGAAAACAAACCTTAAACCCTTATCCTTGAGCAGACCTGAATTTGGGAAGGGGGAATCTGTGTGGGCCTTTAAAGTATTAGGTGCAAGAAAGAGAAAGATGCTTCAGTTGGTTCCTAGATCAAAGGAGAAAGCACAAGGCAAGGATCTGATGCTAACAAGTGACAAAACCCTGCCCCATAGTCCACAGTCAAGCCAGTACCTTAAAGCTTCCAGTCTGCACATCTACCTGTGTGAATCCATAGCTTTCAGCAGAAGCGCTGTGACCCAAAACCACACCATGAATAAGTGTTAGCAGAACACATGTATTGCAGTGAAGATACCTGCTCCTGTGATGAAGCACTCTCCTGGGTTGACATACAGGGTGATGCATAGCAAATGGTGTCTGCAAGGCATGCATCTGGTTAGTGTCCATGGGAAGCACTGGGTAGTGCTATCCTCCTCCCCTCCCTGCTCCCCTGAGTATGACCATTACTGGGTAATGGCTCATTGGAGCTTTAGGAAATAGGTGCTTTTTGAAATACCAATTTTTACCGTTTCCAAAGGCTGAGAGAAATAATTGCCCATTCCCAGCCCAGCTGCACTCTGGATGCCATCTCCTGTTCAATGCCAACTTATGATGATTGCACCTTAAGTTCTTCATGAAGTTTATGGGTAGAAGGTCTTGTGATGCATTAATCTGTGTGTGAATTAGATTAGAGTACCTGCAATTATAAAGCAGCCCAAGCATTGAGCAGCATAACAGAAGGAAGAAACACAGACGTTAATCGTGGTAGTAACTGCAGGGGTGTAAAGCAGGTGGATTTGCTCATCTTTGATAGTCTCAAGGAGCAGGCAGTACCATGGATGCACGGAGTCTCAGGTGTAAGGGGTGTTGAAGTCCTCTGAATAGTAGACGTAGCCTAAAATGAATGCTGGTAGAGGGAAAGTGAGGATTCTCATAATGAGATCTTGCTCTTCCTACGTTTCAAGCTTGTAATAATGTCTGGTTTTGGGGAATTTGGAGGTTTAATGGATGTGCTTTGTTGTCTTGAGTTCTGAAATGAAGAAATAGGTCTTTTCTTCAACAAAAACAGAGAGGAGTTGCTTGGTTTTCAGTGCTTGGGGTAGTTTTGCTCTCTATCACAGTGACTTTAACATTGCAACTGTTAATTTCTCCTATGCAGCAACCACTTAAGAATAATTAACCCAAACTATCTGCCTCTGTTTTCTGTGTGCTTAGTGATTGTGGATTGGTATATTTGATAGCTGTTAATATGGCAAACAAAGTCCTAAAAATGTACAATATAAAATAGAAAACAGCATCAGCTTCCTCCTGCCTCCAGCAGCAGAAATAAAGGGTTCCCTTTGCCACAGCTGGTGCTTATCCAGTGATAATTCAGGTTTTCCCAGGTGTGTGGCTGGAGATATTGGATATAATCAGAAACCTTTCCCAGAACTTTATGTGCTTTTATTGTAATCCCTATGCATGTTTTTCCCCTTATCCAGTTAATTCTGCAGTTTCTGGTGCATGCAGTGATTTGTGTCAGCACAAGGTAAATGTCTGTTTTCTCTCATGCTGTCAGGGTACAGCCATCCCCAGCCCGAGGGAGGATCACTTCAGCACAAAACCTCTTTGAATCAGTGGCAGGGGGTGGAAACTGTAGGTGACCCGATGGGTTTTGGCTTTTGGATGTGCCATGCAGAGCAGCAGACTCTGGGGGTCAGCACAGCCAAATAAATGAGCTCAAGCCTGGCTGGCAAGAGCCATTCGCAATGCAGGGTGTCCCCTGGAAACAGCATGATAATACATAAAACAGAGCACAGAAATGCTTCTCAAACAGTGCAACTTCAGAACACAGGCACCTGTGCTGTGTTTGCACATAGATTGGGATAAAAGGTGCTGTAATACAAACCTTTCCTGCCCTGTTTCCAGCTTCAGTCATAGCTGAGCCTCTCATTTGATGGCACATGTTAAAAATAACTTGTGGACAAGAAGCTGCAGTTCTTAAAGTGCATTTTTTTAAGCCATGTAGTTTGTCATCTCTCTTCTGGTGTGAGGTGCCTGAAGGAACAGGGAGCTGAGGCACAGCTGATGGGAGGAGGAAGCCTTTAAATTGATCCTAGGGGCAAAACCTGTGCATCGGGAGGGTTATAGCCTTGATTAAGCTAACACTGACTACCTGTGAACTCTTAGGGGTGTCATTTACCCCTCTTCAGTTTGATTCTCTGCTAAGTGTTAACCCCCAAAAAACTCAAAGCAGAAGTTATCCCTTACTGATGTGGGGGTGGAAATAGGGAGGATGAGTGCAGGACTGAACCCTGCCAAAGCTTGTGGTGTCCCTTGGGTGCAGGTGACAAGGACCTGGACACTCAGTGACAGTGATTGATCCGTGACATTGTGCTGGAGCAGCAAATTGGGAATAAGCCCAAAAAGGTGCAGGCACTGGGGAATGTTGGTGATAGGGACCTGCAGGGAACCTGCTGGTCTGAATGGATTTAGGGGGTCAACATCCTCCTGTTGTGTGTTTCATCTGCACATTTAAACAAACTGGGGACAGATTCCTCTGATTTTGCTCTCCCTAGAAAACAGCTTTCTCCTTCAGTTTGGCCTCTTGCTTTTAATGAAAGATTGCCTGGATTTGGTGCCAAGTAAATGTAAAAGCAACAGGCAAACCCAAGATCAGATACTTGATAAATGGTACCATTACCTAGATTTAGAACTAATTGAGCCCTTTCGGTTGTGTAATTTTTCCTTGACATTCTTAATCTTATGAAGCTACAACTGATTCCCCAAATCTCGTGATTTATGGATGGGATTATTAATGGAACCTGATCTCTCTGTGGTGTCTTGAGGGGATTATGAACTTCTTGAAGCTCTTTTTGCCTTTTGTGGAAGGCAAGCAGCTTTACACGGGCAAGTCCATGTGGAATGAAATGTAACTCGCTCTATTTGATCACCTTAAAATACCCTCTAAGCCGTTTGGGGCATTTGAGTTTCAGATTTGGACAGACTAACAGCTGACAATTTGTCTCATAACCTTTGGTAAATCCAGCTTTAATTAACTGGCATTTTAATGGTCCCTGAGTGGTCACTGGCTTCAGTTTAATTTAATTTGCTGGGCATGATTCTGCTCATATCAAGCCCGTAGCCAAGCTCCTGTTCTCATCCCTGCTGCAGCAGTGCCAGTTGGCCATCAGTCACCCACAGGTGTCATTAAGAGCTGATCCAAAGCCCAGGTATAAGCAGTGTGAGGATAGCAGAAGGCTTCACAAGCTCTCCATGTGAATGTGAATCTGTAAATAACTGGGAAGTTAGGATTTGTTTCTTAAAGGCAAATTCCCTGTTGGAGTCGTGTCCTGTATAGGATGGTGCTTGGAGGGGTGCTTGCTGTGGAGCTGGGGACTCTGATGCACATCAACACATTCCTCCCTAACTCAGTTTAATATCGCACCCCAACCAGTGATGAAAACCTACAAAAGACACTAAGAACATTCTGGTTTGTAACTGTGCAAATGTCTGAGGTTGGCTTTCTAAAGGGACATAGGGGAAATACTTCCACCCTCTCTTCTAATGCAATGAAGCTGTCTGTAGCTTCAAAGTACACAAGAGATGTGCAGAGCATAAGCTGTACAAATGTTAGCACTCGAGTTTGAGAGCCTCTATTAAACATGCCTACATGTATTTGCATGTGTATTTACTTAATTCCTTCCTTTCACCAAATATATTCAGTATGTCAGGGGAATGCTTCTCTGGTTTACTTGCTGGCAGGTCAGCTGCATCGCTTCTCACCCACAAGTGGTGTTGCATCAATCTCTATGTGTTGCCAAAGATGCTAATTTACTGAGAAGCTAAAATGCTGGGTTTATACCATAAAATTAGCAATCTAGGAAAAGAAATCCTTGTGTTTGATAATTTAGCTGTGCTGGGCACTGTGCCTCGAGCTGGAACATGTAAAGTTGGGTTTATAACATGTATACCTGTTCTTCATGGCCAAAGAGTACAGAAATGTTCTATAATGCTGTGAGCTGGTTTGATATGTTCATATAGTGCCTTTTTGTTCTGATGGTGCTGTATGGAGGTTTATACGGCAGTAGGTCTAGACTATCCATTTTCACACTGTTAATTCCTTAAGGGCACATTTAGCATCTGGATGAGGTTTACCTCTGCCTTGGGAGGGTGGAGAATCCTGTCTCAACCCTGTTCTGCAAGCAGGTGCTATTCAGTGTTTTAAAGATAAATGGTGTCACACCCCATTTTAATCTCTCATAGCTATAATGAATAGTAATTTGGTGAGCTTACCCTGGGATGCTTGGAAAGACTGAGCCAACCTTGATGTGATGGCTTTGCTGTGCCTGGATTCATCACCTGAGTCACTTAGAGACAGTTTCTTTTGAGCTTGTGACCCTGACAGCTGGTTTCCATCCATCTCTTCCCTGCTGTGTGACTGACTCATCTCTCGGCCTCCTTCCAAAGGGGTTTAGGGTTTATCTAAGCCAGCAGTAATGGAACTGGGATATAGAGGAGTTGCGTACAACCTGGCAGCATAAGGCACTGCCAAGAACAACTATGGAATAAAGAAGACAAGTCTGATTACAACCCCCTAATGCTTATAGGGCTAACCCTTGCAAATAGGAGGATTAGTGAGCTCAGCTACTGACAGGTAGTGATTCACAAAGCGAAACTCTTATCCCAGGTGCAATACCATCTCCAGCAGCAGATCCAGATGTGCAGGCAGGAGGAGGATGCTCATCCAGCCATGCCCTGGCAAAGCCCCTTCAGGGTCCACCCCAAGGCCATTCCCTATGCTCAGCATGCACTGAAATGACAATGAAATAATTAAGTGTTAATTTTCTTTATTTAAATGGAACCATCACCTCTATCCATCAAGGATTTAAAGGAACAAAATAACTTCTTGATCCTTTTGGAGCAATGTTGCTGCCACAAACCAGTCAGCAGAGGATGGGAAATACTCTTCCAATATTGTGAATTCTGCCAATATCCTGAATGCTGCTAAATGTTGCCTTTAACCATGCAATGTTTTAGCACACAGAGGATGAAATTAATGAGTCTGATGATAATGAAGGTATAACTGAACAAGATGAGCATTAGGCTCAGAGGCTAATCATCAAGTAATTCAAGTGAGGCTGCAATTATAAGATTAAGGTTTGTGTGATAACATTGTTTACCTTTCTATAAGCCAAAATCCAATACTTAATAAAGCAACAACAAATTAAGTTAGAGGAGAATAAAGAGTTCCCCCTCCCCACTCCTCATCTCTCACAAGGCAGGTAGGTGTAGCTGTATTTGTTGTTCAGGGAAGCCTGGCATTTCTGCAACCTGAAACACAGAAGAAAGATGCTGGAGACCCTTAGGGGGTGTGGGGATCTCTCCAAGGCTGATGAATGCATGGTCTATAGTGGTTGTATCACCTCTTGTGCAGGGCACAGCAGGCGGTTGTGGTGGAAAACCCAGGCAGGAGCTTCCTTGATTTTAGTAAAGCCAGGAATGTCTTCACTGATGGAAACTTAACCCCAGCGCACTGGAGTGAAGCATTGCAAATACAGCCCTGCTCTCTGTGTTCTCTGCCTGTATTCTGGAGCTTCTTTAAGCAGCAGGGCTTGGAAATGAAGAAATCTCCTCTTGGTCACTGTCATTCATCTGCAGGCTCTCTCACATGTATGAGGAGGTTTTTATTCCTGGTGCTACTCAGCTTCTGCTGGTTGATAGGCGAATGGCTCATCTGACCTATACTGGGACAGTAAATCACATCTCGAAGCAGGTGACAGGTAAATCCAGAGGCTTTGTGAAGGCTGGAGGAGGTCCTTGCGGTCGGCACATCCCACATTCTCAAGCTCTTTTGGCCCTGTGTAAAAGGCAAAGTTAAAGCAGTAAATTCCCAGCTGTGCCCTGGCTCCTTCTCCCTTCCCTCCAATCCAGTGATGCTCCACGCTGTGCTCTGCACCATTTCCCTCTTCAGTACCCCTAGATGAGGTGCCAGGAGTGCTCAGAGAGGACCAGGGCAGCTTGGGGACCCTTGACTAGGTAGCTCTGGATGAGGATGGGTGCCTCCTGCTTGCAGCTATGCTGTAAGCATCAAAGCTTGGCTTGCTGCAGTGATGCTCAGGGCCGTGGTCCTAACTCTGGTACCCACTGCTGCATGGGCTGGAGCTGTAGATAAGGAGGGCATGGGCAGGAGGGATGCAAGTCATGCTCTGTGGGGTTCAGGGGAAGTAGACCTGAGTTAAGATGGTCCATGGATGCTTTAGGGTGAGTAGTGAGTGTGGCTATCTCGCCAGGTAGAGATCTGACATACGTAAAGAACCTCAATGACAAGTGTTTTGCAGGTCGGGGCATGTAACTAATGACTGATGGAGCAGTAGGCAATTACACATGATAGAGGAAAGAGTTTTTAGCAAGGCTGCTGGATCTGTGTGTGCCCCTCCTGGTCATTCTGTCTGCCAGCAGGCTTTCACAGCAGATCATCCCGAATATGCCAGATGCTGTTATGCTTCACAGCACTGGTCACCCTGGTGAGGAAGATGGAATGAGAGAGACAGGGACCAGTTCATTTTGCCTGAAGGGAGGTTATATTCATACATTGAAGAGAAGGAAGGAAGACCAGACTTAGATAGATGAGGTCAATACACAGAAAAAGATGCGAGTAGAACATCTAGGTGTATGTGAAACATTTCCAAGTGATATAAAGGAGGAATAAGGGTTGTGCGAGCAATATACTGTCTGGTTTTAAAAGGAACCAAAAGTAGGGCAAGAGCGAAGGTGTCTGAAAGTGATGAGTTTGTGAGAGAAAGACTCAGCAAAAGAGAAGAAATTTAGTCTTGTAACAGAAAAGGTGATGGTCTGGAAGCAGCTGCCTCAGTGTGGGCTGTCCCTGGAAGCACTGGGGATGCAGGTTTGGTACCTGAGCTGTGAATGAGGAAGAAACCTCCATGCAGTTTCAATTCCTAAAAGCTCATGCCTCAGCTCATTTCACAGTGGTGGAAGAACCATTTAGAGTTTAATGGAAGTACAGTTCTGCAGGCTGGCAGTCCGGAGGTTCGGAATGCAGTCACCCTGCCTGTAACATAGAGCTAGTCAAGGGTTATTTTGCCTCTTAAAGGAGACAGAAACCATCAGGAGACCGAGGGCTTTCCCACCACAAGATGGCATCAATTATGCAGCGAAGGAAGGAAAGCTTGAGGAAAGGAGCTCGGGCTGGAGGCAGAGGGGGTTTGGAATAAAAACAACACCTTAAAATTAATAGCAGACTGGTACAAAACCAGCATTTGTCACACAAGTGTCTCTTAGCAAATTGTGTTATGGAGGAGCATAGTTTGGATGCATAAAATGCAATTACCACTCACCAGATTAGCCCGTGCAGCTGCTGAGCGCGATGCTACTGGCATGAACAACATCTTGCTTGCAAATGCTTCTCTGCTGTCTGTGCGTGCCAGATCGAAGCAGGTTTATGTTTCCCTCATAGGCCTCCTAAAGCCTATCAGTTGTTTGCTGTAAGATAACAACAATATTTACCCTTCTCTAATACTCATCTAATGTGTTCCAAAGGTCTTTAGTGCAGTTTGTTTTATGGAAGTCCTCATTTAGGTGCTTGATGCTTCACATATATACGGGTTTCTTTTCCAATCCTTTTTCAGACTCCCTTTTGACCCTGTGTGGCTTTGTAAAGTTTGTGTAAAGTAAAAATCCACCTAAACACTCGTGTTGCCTCATAAATCTCTGTGAACAATCACCCACTGGCCTGAGATTTATGTTAATTCAGGTCATCTTGTAGTTACTATTGCAAATCTAGTAGTCATCTATTAGTAACCCCAGTATACCTGGGTACTGCTTGGTCTTTTCTTAGAGATGTCAAGTTGTGTTTTTTAGGTTGGTTTGGTTTTGGTTAAGAAAGATTCCTAAAATCCACTTTTGTACCGTTATATCTGTGTTATTTTCTAAGAGGAAGAGGCTCTTTGCAGCATCCCAGTATGGCCACGCTCTATACAAAGAACTAAGAAAATCTCATTCCTTCTGCTCTTAATGATTTATATCTCCCTCTTTTTTGCTGATTTGGTTTTAAAAGCAACAGTTATCAAAATGTCATGCTAGAGGCTAACTCGCCGTGTCTCAAGATTACAGCCAGGCATTTGCAGATTTATCTAGTGCTAACCATAGGTTCTCCTTCGTTGTGTTTTACAATGTAGAGCTGCCGAAGGCTTCTTTCTTTCAATTGTTGTGTGTGTTGCTTTGGCTTTCATGGGACTGACAGAACTAATGTCTTGTTTTCTTGTTTCAAGAAAAAGTCATGGGCTTTAAAGTCTTTACTGTGTGCTTATGGTAGAATAGAAATGTAAGATAGTGAACTGTAGGAGCCCTTCCAGTCTAATCAGCTAACATCTATGGCCCAAGCAAAGTATAAGCAGTGCTGAGCTTCCATTCAGTTGCATGCTGTTTTGTTCCTCTTGCAGCTATCCATTTATTTCTGAAGCATGAGTGCTTTGTAAGTGCATGTTATAACAATGGTGGCTGTGCTTGATCTTGCTTGTACTTCACACATGGAAACTCCATTGAAGTCGATGGGTATTTGAGCTAGCGGGCTTCCAAGCCTGGTCTGTAATTGCTATTTACAGCAACATTCAGACCCTTAAAAGACAAACCCAAAAGATACGGCTTGGCTTGATCTATGCTTTCGGTGTGGCTGATACCAGAGAGTTAAAGAAGATTAGACTGAGGTAGAGATGAGGAAGGGCTCTTTCAGAAGAGCCTCTCTCTATAACAGTTACACCCTGGCTCCTCAGTTCTATCTCAATGGGCTCTGCCAAATATGCCACATTAGCTCTTCAAAAGAACCAGGAGGTGGTTGCTAACACAGAGCGGCCCTGATGTTAGTGGAGGAGGGATTTATGTTTGTACTTAGAGCGCAGCCAGTGCTGAGACATCAGGGGGGTTTTCTGCTATCCCCATCATATTTTAGCTCTTTGCTTTTTCAAGTGGAGGGAGCCTCAAAGCAGTGACCATGTCTGTGCCTTGAAAGCTGCCTGCAGTAACCCTTGCCCTTTTCCCACCAGGACTTAGCTGTTCCACATAGACATCATGGGGTATCATGGTATCATCTTCATTTCCCTGCAGTGAGCTTTACATCAGCCATTCCAGGTCATATCATTCCCAAATAGTGACGGTTTTGGCTCTTCACTGGCAGGGCAGGATTGTGCCATCCTAGGGAAACCCAGGTTTTTCTCGCCTCCATCAGCACAATGTAGCTGGGGAGTTATTGTCCAGTTTTGCCTCTTTCTGCAGAATTTGAGGGGGGTTTAGAGCTGTGGTGGCTTCTGTTAACCCGCAGTTGTGAATCCCCCATGGCGTTCTCTGGGTTTAAGTATACTGGCCAGTAGCGTTTACTTGAGAGAAGAAAACGTTCATTTCTGATGTCTGTTCTCCTTCCTGCAAGCAGAAACATTGCTTTTAATTTTGTACGGCCCCAGGAGGCAGGTTTTTGTCTTTTGGTCTCAGAATTATGTGACAACTCGAGTTTCCAGCCCTCTGTTTGAAATGTGCTGGGAGTAGTCCTAGTATTTTGCCTTCAATAATACCTTCCTTTCATAATCCGTTTTAACTTCTTAATCATGAGGATGTATCGTATCATTATAAACTTTCTCCCTCCACGTGTCCACTTAATGGATTTTTTTCCCTTCTTAGTTCAAGGCACTTTTTAATTAATCCTTCATCAGTTTATTTTAAGCATTGATTTCTTCTGCTTCTTCAGAAAAGGAGATAAGAAAAGAGCAAGTGATAAAATTGCAGACTTGGTTCTTTTGGCATCTCTGGCAGGAAACCCTCAGGACTCCAGAGCCTGGCGTATGACAGCAGCTCCTCCAGCAGCTTGCACATGTTTTACACATAGCATAGGAGAGATTTTGCTTCATTCCTGCAGGATTACAGCCCTGCCCCTTGGACAGCTATTGCACAACCTTGTGTTTTGTGGCATGGCAACTCATTTGGGTTTTAGTGGAATGCTTTACTAGAGGAGGTAGTGAAGACAGAGTGCAGAGGCTCCTGCCCCTGACCCTGTGTACAGCTTTATGTGTCCCTTCTGGTTAAGAAGCATCTGATGGAGAATGTGTCTCAAAATCTACCACTGGCTTTATGACAGTGTAAAATCTTCACCTGCCAATCCCCTACTCTATGAAATGCATCTTTGTATTTACTTCGTGAAATTCCCATCCTGGGACTGAACGTGGTATAAAGCAGGGCAGGGAATTTGGCTCTTCCCTCTTTCAACATTCAGCCTTTTTTATTTTAACTCCATTTGTACAGCTACACCCTCATACATAATAATAATGTATCCCTAAAAATGTACTCGGGTTTGAGCTGGCTGAACACGGTCCCCTGAGTTAGAATCAATGCTATTTGCAACCTAATAATCTAATGAGTTTGTTCCCCTGTGTGAAAGATGCTGGGGGTATGAGAATGAATCTCCTCCAGTCTTAGGGAAGTGAATCAGCACTTTCAAAGTAGTGGGAGGATGTCTGGAAGTGTTTCTGGGCTTCAGAGAGGAAGAGAACAGGATCATTAAGCTTCAACGATGCAGTCTGAGCACTGTCATGTGCAGGGAAAGGAAACAGGCGTCTGGATGCTGAGGGAGAGGATCCAGGGTCAGAGTCCAAGCAAGGCAGAAGCCCAGGTTTGAAACCAGAGGAACTGCTTGGAGCTGCTTATCTAGAAATGAAAGTAATACTGAACCAGCTGTAATTCTAAGGATTTGAACTCAATTGTAATTAAAAGTTCAGTTGGATTCAGATAGAGGTTTCTGGGCTGGCATGTTTCTACAGAGTGTTGTTTGCATTGCAGTCCTGTATTCAGTGACCATCCCCTGCAGTCATTATAATATGTGCAATTCTTTAATGTTTTTAATAATCAGAAAAATGCCTTTAAAGCCTTCACAGCCAGGGTTTTGTGTTATGCAATGCTGTACTGCAAGGGTACTACAAGGGTAGCATGGATGGTGTTGGTACCATGGTCACCAAGCAACACACCCAGAAGCTCCATCAGAAACTGGAGGAAGAGGACTAACAGATCCCTCTCTGCTAACCCCTCACTAGCACCCAATGTTGCTGAAGAGAGTGTTGCTCTGGTAGAATTGCTGTGATGTTTTCCTCTGTTGCTGGATGGGGAAGGAAAGCTTTTTCATCTAACAAGAGGATGTTCCCTCGCTAATCAGCAAGGGGCTGGGTCAGCCTCCAGATTCTTGGAACCGACTTTAAAGCGAGAGATAGGCATATGTTTGTGATGGTTCTCTGCCAGCATTATTTAGTAATGGGATTGTTGGCAATAGTTGGTATTGGGAATTTTCCCTGTATTAATTTAAACTGAGACTCATCAAATGAAATTCAACTGAAGGACGAGGCACTCCGAGTTCGATACCTTTCCTCTCCTTCCTTTGCCCCTGCTCCCAGTCTCACATATAACCTGCCTCTGTGGTCCAATGTCAGCTACCCTGCTCCAGCACAGCAACATCTTCTCTGTCTGTGCGAACAAAAGCTGTGGCGAGCCCCGAGCAGTCCCCTCAGCCTGGCAGCATGCACACAACAGGAAACAGATGCTGGTAGTTTTTGTAAACCCAAAACCTAATTATGCTTGGAGCAGTCCCACAGGTCTGGGGAAGAAAAAAACCCAACCTGATTTATGGATTCCAGTCATCACTGCTCGGTTTTAAAGCAGCAGGATGTGTTTTCAGTGATGCTCCCTCTCCTTGACCTTGGGAAAGCAGGCAGGAGCATTACCTGAGCGGGAATGATGGTGTGTTTGGTGCCTCCCCACTTCAGGGTTGCGTGTTGGAGCTCTCCACATCACCAGTGGGAAGCTGAATCCTCACTGGGGCCTAAAACAGGGAACCTGGTGTTTAGCAGACATGCAGGTGTGGCTCAACAGCTTCATTTAGTAAATGGTTAGGGCTGATAAAGTGGCTTCTGAAGTGCTTTTAAGGATATCTGTCATACTGCAATGTCAGACTCCAACGTGAATCTGCACAGCTGCTTATTTTTGCTGTTTCTTAGAGGTACGTCTTGTTTTCATTTATATTGAACAGATACTTTATTTTTATCACAGGCCCTGTAAGCCTGCATAGCTGGGCAGCCTTGACCCTCTTCTGATTCAGGCTTCCAGAGACTCAGATCTGGATCTGATGCACATAAAGAATGCAGCTGTGCTCTGTGGTGTTGGGTGATGGAGAGATGTGACAGCCTGTAGAAAAGTTCATTTGAGTTGTATTTGCAAAATACATTAGCAGTAAGTAGAAAGTAAAATGGAATCATAGAATGGTCCCTATGATGGTGGAGATGAGATAAAGGAATGTGGAAATAGGGCTCCCTGGGGTAGCTGAGAGGTGTCCCTGTGCACTGGGGAGGTCTGTAAGCTACCAGGATGGCCTGGGCAACTCCTCCAGCACAGGGAGGGTGGACACAGAGGCCTGACAACAGCTTTTGACATCAGGTCTTCTGGCAGAAGCATCTGCTCTTGCTTTGGAGGGATTCAGGCCCATGATAACTGAAGTTGCACTAGTCACTAGTTACTACAAGACGTGATTGAGGCAGGGACTTGGATTTCAGAGGGTGATGTGAGTTTATAGAGGGGTGAGCTCTGGGGCTAATGGATGCTCCATGCTGATTGAAAATCCACTTGCTGAGGGCTTGTTTGCCTGGGTGAGCTGTACGCATGCGGCTATATCTGCAGTACAGCAAACTGTGGTTTGGATGAGAGTATACTTTTGAAATGAGTCCTCTGACTGTCCCCACTTCTTGTGCCTTGGTTTGCATTGCAGAGGTGTTTCTGAGTGCACAGAGCAGATTCTTCCAAACTAACCCCACTGGAGTGTGTAGAGGGAATATGGTCCAATGCTAACGTGCATTTGGACAAGAGCTTGTGGCATCTGTAGTTTGGCCATTAGCCCCCAGGACCAGCAGTCAGATGCTGCACATCCCACCATGAACACTGTGTTAGGTATAGCCTTGGCACGGCTGCAGGAAAGCTAATGCTGAGACAACAGTTGGACAGAACAGGATCAGTCTTTTGAGTACCCTGCCATGGTTTGTTGCAGCTAAGTCCTTTCAGCAAATCCTTAAGGTTTTCAGCAGCTATAAGCTTTTTATAGCAAATCAGATTTTTGCACCCATCTGCTTGACTGGCTGCAACATACATTGCTCAGGCTGGCTTGTTATGTCTTGTCGGTATTAGAAGAAAACCCACAATGTGCAGTGGAGTATTCATCTGTATCTGCTTTTGATGACTTATGCCTCTTGCAGATGAGCACAAATAGCCAGGAAAATCAGTTTGCATGTGAAATCCCAAAGACAAAAGACTCGAGCACAACAAAGCAACAGGTTAGAATGTTGAAAACATCAAAGCAGGCTGACCATAACTGCTGCTCCTAGTCAGGCATTCAGGTACAATAAAGAACATATGGGAATTGATAGTAAGCTGCCTGGTTTTTAGGGGTGCCAGGCATCCACCAGTCTTGTCAGGGTGATGCTCCTGACTTTCAGCATCTGTATGCTGCAGTATTGACCTGGGCCTTCAGTCTGAGCCTTCACTGAGGGATAAGGAGTGTTAATTAATTTTCCTCCTTTCCTCTGAAGTCAGCTAATTAAAGAAATGTCTCCTTGATGGTGATTTTGGCAAGTTAAATCTGTGTTTTGTGCGCTGTGAACATGAGGAGAACAGTTTGCCATTAAGGGTTGCAGGCAGTGGAAATGCATAGCTACTCGCTCAGCAGTGTTCTGCTTACTGCTCCCTCCTACTTGGTTGTTGCATTTGTATTGCTTCCGTGTCTTGTTGTAGGTATTTTGGATGGATTCAGCAATCACAACTACAAAGGGTCTGAAGCATTTTTTGCCATCAGAATCTAGCAGCTTAACTGCAGTGTAGTCACAGCAGATTTAGGAGATCTCAACACTGGTGCAAGATAAAGCCCAAACATAGACATATAACATAGAGCCCCAAACAGATTTGCAGCTAAGTCCCACTGTGTTCCATAAACGTACAGATTTCTCCAGTTTAGGGTACAGAAAGGATACATCTGCCTTTTTGACCAGTGCAGTGCAAATGGGGAAGAGCCTGGGTTTGGTTTGCTGTGGCTCAGTTAGACTACGTGCCTAATCTGCAGGTGATAGTTGATATTAACATCTCCTGCAGCACGTGTGTGATTTTGGACCATTTGAAGTGGAAAACTTCTGATGCTCCACTACAATTTATTGAAAGACATTATTTCCACGAGGCAATGAAATCAACTGAATGAAGGAGTCATGTTAAAACCTCTTTCTGCCCCATCCCCACTCCACCCATCATTGTGTAAGAGGGAAATTGGGAGGAATTTAAGCAAAACATGGTCTGGAAGCTTTGGGCTAGCTGCCAGCAGCCATGCTTTAAAGCTCATCACCTGTAGGTTGAATAAACACTAAAGAGAGAGACTGCCATACAGAATGTGATATCTTTGAAGGGGGAATACACGTTGCAGTGTAGCCTGCTCCTTCCGCGGGGCCTTTCAGGCTGCTCGGCTGTTATGAGCTTTTTATAGCAAGTCAGATTTCTTCACCCATCTGCTTGTCTGCTTATGGAAATGTGTCCCTCTGGTGCACTTGTTACATTTCATTACTGTTAAGTAAAATGAAAAGTCAACATACCTTGCCCATTGGTTTAGTCATCTGTATCCGCTCCTGATGAACTGCATCGCCTATAAAAGGAACACAGATGCTCTGGACGTAAATATCACCCCTTGTTACAGCTTCCAGGGCTCTAATAACAAGCTCAACTTCATTAATGATGAGTATAAAGGTAACGCACACCAAACGGAACAGCCACACTGGGAGGCTTTCCAAGTGGAAATATGATGGATACGTGATGCAGATGTTGTCTTTTGTGAACAATTATATTTCCCTTGATTGTACCTTCTTGAGAAGGAAAAATAGAGAAAGAATCAATGTTATTAATAGTCAGCTTTATTTCTGATTGCTTATGTGGCTTTACTAAGATAAGATTCAGTAAAAGGATGGAAATGTTAGAAACTTGCTTAGGCCACGGGTATTCTGTGTATCAGATAAATCTCATGCTGTAACAATCACCTGCACTCCCTTTGTAATGCCGTTGGGTTGGTCTTCTCCTCAGGGAGGCGAAAAGGGGCACAACAGCCCTGATCTCCAGGGACAGCCTCAATAGCTTGGCCTGATTTTGTCTCATTGTCATTAAGGTCTTAAAAATTAAGAGTGTGTTTGATTGTGCTGCACAGAAACAGCCAACCCCCAGTGGGGAAGTTCATTAAAATGTCCAATGCTTCATATTACCGGTCATCTGAGTAGGGCTCTCTGATCTCTGATCTCTGATCTGCAGCCTCCTGAATGCAATTCAGTTTGTACACATGCAGGCACATAGAGACAGAGGGAATTGTAAGATGCTCTTAGTCTCAGGTTCATCGAGTGTTAAAAACCAACTATCATTTGTTGTAAAGACAATGTCTAGATTCTGGTACAGTATCATGCCGAAGAATAACACATAGCTAATGAAACTGTGCCTTAGATTAAACACTAATCCCATCCCTTTTCCTTTTTCCTTTCTCTATCCTTGTTTCTAATGATTTTGGAGTTTCCAGGCCCACTTGCTCAAGGTTAAAAGGGCTCCATTCCATTCTGGCTTTCATTCTGTACCTTTCCATCATCTTAATGGTTTTTCTTTTTCTTTTCTTTCTTTTGCTAGAATTTCCTTAGCTGGTTGCTGGCTAAAATGGATTAAGAACAGATTTTAGAGTTTATGTGAAGGCACTAATATCCACTCACACTGGCTTCAGAGCCCACTTTAGGTGATGGTGTTCATCGTCCTCATGCTTTCTTGTCATCTTATTTGGAAATGGTGCTCTCTCCATCCAGAGCTGGTTTGCAGCTAATCAGCTGCCACATTTCTGTGGCTGGTAAAGTGATTCCTATGGGTATTTAGTTTGAAAAGCATAGTGGTTTTCCTTCAGTAGAGGGGATACTGTGTGAATGCAAGATGATGCTGCATATTCCTTATCTTGTAAGGAAAAGTCTCTGTGCATGATCCAGGCATTTAGATGCTGCTCATGGGACACTGAGTTTATAGCTGGATTTATAGTAAAGTTCTTAGCCAAGTCTGTGGGCAGCACCTCATACCTTATAACCAGACAGTACTAAAAGTCAGTACTACAATACATAAACTTACCCACCGTTCCCTAATAGACCCCAGTTTTTCAG
>JANHGB010031296.1:0-16784 GCA_026283785.1 Coracopsis vasa
AGACCAGGTGAGATATCCAACGGAATCTAATGAGGCTTGTGTGTAAGTAAAGAACTCTCATTTTAAGTTGCATCACTGAGTAAGTATGGAGAGAAACCACTGCTAGGTTTTGACTTGCTGTTTCTTGTTTCCTTAGAAAAAGAACTTGAATGTGGTGGTGGTTTTTTGTGGTTTTTTTGGTTGTTGTTTTTTTTTTTAATTGAATATTTGTGTTTTGTCAGGACCTTTTGTACTTTCACTGTGATGTATGATATAAAAAGAAAAATTTTTTCCTTAGACTTGGAGACGAAACTTGATGTTTCTAACAACATTAGTAGCTGTACATGTTCTGAAGATCAAGATACACATGCTACAAGCAACTTCAGCATTTCTGACAGAGAGCCACCTCATACACAGGTAAAAATCAACTTGCAAGCTACTCTCAAAATGAGAAGCAAAGGACATACTGGAGAACAGCTTGATGTGATTATCTTTCTGATAGATTTCAGATCATTTATAGCAGTGAATTGAGTTCAATGAAATGGAAACAGACACTTTAATCTTCACTTTTGACTAAATCTGATCCAGTTTCCAGCATTGTTATCTGTAATTTGGAGATTTAGATCATGAATCAAAGAGAAGGAAAGTTCTGTTTAGTAACTCTTGGCACAAAGCTAAGTGTTTACAGATGATCCTTGAGTTTTGAGTGTAGGTGCCTAGGAAGTTCCAATCTGCAAACACAGTCTCACCCCAGATTTCCAGGCAGCCTGCTTACCACATGCTTACCAAGTGATTTACTGAGGCATATGAAAGAAAATACAGAAACTTTTTGAAATCGGAAACAGAAAACCGTGTAACTACCACTAAAACTGTGTAAGATGTATGTAAACAATAAATTACAAGTGTGCCCTGATTTCATATTGAACACATCCAGCCGAGGCAACAACTGGACTACCTTATTATTTAGAGTACAAATAAAAATTAAAGAGTGCTCCTCAGGATAACTGCATTACATAGTAAATCAATATAAACCGTAGCTACTTCCTCTGAATACATTCTTTGATTTCTTTTTTAAATGAAATAATAACCTAGACATAAACAGAGAAGAAAATCCTACTATAAGTATATGAACTTTTCCCAGTGTACATGACTTTACAAAACCTAGAAATAATTAAGTACGCATCTTCCAAATACTTCGCACATTCACAGTAAAACATTTTTTTAGTGAATATTAGGCTTAAACTGCACCAGGAAAACAGTAGGGAAAAAGGCAAAAGATGATGTTACATATGGATGCTTATTACAACACAGGATGTTTGTTGTCTTAAACCAAAAGCATGACATAATCAAACCAATGCCTTTGTTCCCAGATTCAAAGGCAAATGATAGAAGGATTTTTTCCCAGTACTGTTCCAACTGATTACTTGAAATAAGAAGTAACAATTAATTAATATGATTGTAATTTATACAAACAGTCATGTAATTAAGTCTGCAATTAGCCCTGATTTTTAGAATAAATGAGCATGTGATTCCTATTATATTCTAAGGAAGATAAGTTGTCTGAAGGAAGAGTATGTGCCAGCAGGTGAGACAGAAGGTTACAGAAGGAGACCATGCTGAAGAGGGTTATGGAGTTTCCAAGAAGAGGAACATATGTCAGAGACTAAAGATGGGTATGGAAAATGGAGATGCAAGTCAGCTGGCTGGCACTGTAGGAAGCAGAGCATGTCTGGTGGATGGAGGAGGAAGTGAATTGTCCAGTGACTCACAGACAACCCTTCTGTGTTTCAGGAACTGCTCAATGAGCTCCAGAACAGAGCACTTACATTCCATGCCTCTTTTGCATCATGGGTTTTTATCCACGATAAAAGTTAACATTTATACAGCCACTGTGAGTATATAATGCATCAAGTATTTGAGATTTCTTATGTGGACTCTTTTGAGTGCATATGTGATCGGCAGGACAGAGATTGAGTTATTGAATGGCACGTCTAGCCTAGTTGAAGCATCCAGCAAGGACAATTTGTGCCTGGGATGCCAGCCAGGTGCTTTTTCAGTTTCTGTTGATGGAAAACAATGCCTGCTTGACTACAGTGTAGTTAGTAAAAATAAAACCATTTCAGTTCCGAAGAAAATAGCTCTGATTAACCCCATCTTTTCTGCTTCATAAAGTGGTGTCACTGTGTGAGTGCTGTGGCTCTCTGTTGTCACATTGTAGAGCATCATGAGAGGTTACTCTGACATTGCTCAGAGGAAGGTGGTGAATTATTAAGTGCAGATACTCAGTCTAGACTGAATGGTTTGTTATTTTGCAGTTTTCCATTTTTTTTATTTTTTTTCTCACTGCTGCTGCTGCACTTCAGCTGTTTTGGTGCTTTGTGTGTAATGCATGAGGCATAAGTATTATATTGCATAAAAGGTAACTTCCACCAGGAATTGGTTGAGGTCTTCTTAAGATGCGTTGTCCTCTGAACACTGCCATGAGCATATGCTATTCATTCCAGATGCTATGGGCCTGTTTCTGTGGGGAAATCAACAGATATACAAATACAAATTCCAAAGCATTTTATTTAAAAGTCCCAGAAGAATCAGGCCACAACTTTATGCCTCAAACGTACTCAAGAGATACAAGCACTTTGC
Source organism: Coracopsis vasa (assembly GCA_026283785.1). Lineage (NCBI taxonomy): Eukaryota > Metazoa > Chordata > Aves > Psittaciformes > Psittacidae > Coracopsis > Coracopsis vasa. Next base: position 2,620 of record JANHGB010031296.1, read on the forward strand.
CTATATCATTTGGATGAAATGTTTTAGAGAATTATGAGCAGTAAGGGTCTATTAAGTCTATGTACATGTGTGATGTGGTAAGCAAGGATACAAGAAGCTTCCTCAGTTTCTCTCAGTCTAAAGGAGTATAATTTTGTCATCCACACCACTCTGAGGTGTCTGCAGCATGGGACATCACCTCCACATGTGGAGGACAAACCTGCAATGGCAGATACACCGCTTTCTCTAATACACAATTGTGCATGGTTTAAGAAACAAAGATTCTCCCGGGTGAGCAGTTCTTGCACTTATTTTAAATGAGCTATAGACAACAAAACCATGGTTTATTTTCATAGAATCACAGAATGGTTTGGGTTGGAAGAGAGCTTAAAGCTCATCCAGTTCCAACCCACTGCCATGGGCAGGGGCATCTTCCACTAGACTAGGTTGTTCCAAGCCCCATTCCACCTGGGCTTGAACACTCCCGTCATTCATCATTCCCTTTCCATTTTTAACAATCAGTTGAACCTAAATGAGTTTCTGCTCACAGTATCACATGTTGATGCCACTACTAAATGCTAGCAACCATCTAACCTGGCTTTCTTTTAACAGAAAAGATATCTGCTCCAGTGGTCTTGATGAAAAGTTGTTTGCTATAGTGTAGTTTGCTGTATATTCACCATGAGAACACTGTACTGATTCTCTGCCTTTACTTTCTCTAACAATTTTATTCAATTCTGACATTTCACAGAGTCAAATCTGTCATCCAGACATCAACCCCTTGTATGGCAGATTATTTTATAAATTTGCTACTGCTCTTTAGCTGGAGGGGAAAAAAAATCTGGATTTTACACAGAAGATAATCTTTTCAGGTTTATTAGCAGTAGGGTGAGTACTTGAGAAGGAAAGATTTTACTCTATAATAACTAAATATACGTTATTGTACATCATCCCTAAGCATGAATAAATCCCAGTGGGAGTATCAGTCATTCTTTTCAGAGCTTTGAAAACAGTTGTAACTTTCCAGGCTGCATCTCCACCGTGTTTAGTTTATCATGAATCTGCCAGGGTTTTAAGGATCTGTACCCTAGCATTCAGATGTTAAAATATTCTATAGCACCTACTTCACCAAGCAAGTTCAGTTCAGTTTACGGTAAAGTAAGCTTTATTTTCAAGAATGCATCGAAGGGTGTGGAAAACTGTCTTAATTTGCTTGTACTAGAGACAGAAGTCAGAATGACATAGGAGGAAGAGAATTCCAAAGGCTGGTTTAAAAAAACCTGCACACATTAACTTACTGCGTTTTCTTATTAACAGCTGGAGTGATGCAGAACAGCATGGTTGAAAAATGAGAGCCATTTACAACTAAGTATGGGGATAGGCATCAGACACATCACTTACAAGTTCAAGTTTCAGTATGGGGGTAAAAGGAAACAGGGGTCAAAACTTGTAACACAACTGTCTCCTAGATTTAAAAGAAATTTTCTTCTTATTGTGTGACCTGCACTTTCCACAGGCGTTTTTTCTATCTTCAGTACATAATAGAATAAGACATTTATTATCCTTAAACTTTAAGTCAGGATTTACATCCTTGACATTTAGATCCACTGCCAAATCACAACAGCAATTGTTATCTTTACAGCAGCACATTCATTTCTATGGCAGTGAATAAACTAAAGAAAAAATGAGCAGTGTATTAGAGAGAGGGTAAACACTGCTATTCCTTATTGAGAAAAGTTCTGCTTCATAACTAATAGACCTCATCTCTACTGTTTACTACAGTGTTACTGCATCTCACTGAGTCATTAATTACAATTTGTTTTAAGAAAGGAAAATAACGTCATTGCTGTTGTCTCAGCAGCAGAATTATTCCAATATGCCAATATGTTTGGCAGCATGCTAGCAATTCCCAATTTCTAAGAATGCTATGACCTACAAACACCAGGCTTTTTGTAGTTTTCATAGACTCCAGAAGGATCAGAAGCTTGATTTGCTGTCCCTGCTGGGTAAACACGTAGTGGTCAACCACAGCACTGTGACTGTTGACTACAACTGAAATAAGGAAAGAGCCACCAACTCAGTCTTCTACCCAGGGGTCATCAAGTTTAGGGGTAGAAAGCCGGAATAAGGGCCACATTTCTGCTGAAAGCCGAAAATAATCCTGTTGGGTGTGTTACTTGAAGCAAAGTCCTTACCTGGATAAATAGCTCCAGAATTATGCAAATTATATAACTATTCCTCATGAAGCTTCTCAGACTGTAGAAAGCCATTTGTTAAGGAAAGTGAATTACAGATATCAGACCATGGATGTAGGCTACATGTCTCCTGGAACAGACTGTTTGGAAGTAGGTTATAGCCTTGTTTCTGGCCCTGTCCTCTGCTCCTGACTGGAGTCCCTGGATGGACTCTGTACCTGGTTTATCACTTGCCTTGTCTGGGAGTGTTGATCAGCTGTTATTAGCAGCATCTGGCTCTGCCCTCCATTTTCGGTTCCTGTGGGGCTGCTCTGGCCCTTGCTGCTTCCATAAATGAGTCACTTTTTGGTGCAGCTTTTGAAGACCTCAATGCACTATAGCTTCCACATGCAACCTCCCTTGCTGCACCTTTACCAAGATGAAAATGTGTTCTCATTTCCAGATCAGCCTCTTTCAGTTCCAGTCTTTTCTTAATCTCAGTATTTGTTTATTTAAGTTTATCTCAACTTGTATTCAAGATTAATCTTTGTATTTTCATAAATACATTTTCCCAGCAGAATGTCAGCCTTCCAGCTCATCTTTTACAAAGACTTCTTTTGATTTTCAGAATTACTGTTGTATTAATTTCTTACATCCTACTTTACTAGATGGGAAGTATAGTCTCAGAGATCCATTTATAACACACCCATCTTTTCCCTTGACAAATGAGTTGTCATTTTTGCCCTAATTGCCTGTGTGTACTTAGTGTTCTAGAGCCAGTTTAATTTTATCTCAGCATTAGAACTCTGTCCTAGAAGCCAGAGGTATAGTAAATTCAGAATGCTGTTACTTTCTGCCTTGCTAGGTTTTATGTTCAAAACTTTGTTGGAGAAATATTAGGCCACACAGAACTGGCCAAAGTAAGAAGAAATAAACTGAGTTGCCAAGTGCACTATGCCTGGAAAAAGGCAAAATAAATCTGAAATAATTTTTAGGGCATTACAGCAGGAGTTCATCCTGAGTGACCAGTTTCCAGCCTGTATCAGATTCTACAAACTTCTGACTAATTGATTGACATGGCACAGGGCCCACCTGCATCTCCACTGAAGTGGGACGTTGAGACTGCTGAATCTGTGGGATCTCTGCAAATATCCTGTCTCTCTCTTGCTCACCTTCGTGAATGCTACGCTGCCTGCTTACTTCCTCCTGTAATTCCTTGATCTGCGGATGTAGCTCATCATCAACACCACACCTCCTGCAGAAGAGAGTCAACCCCAGCTTCATGAAGAGGCATCAGGCACTCCCTGCAACCCGAGACCTGCAGAGCTACCTCTATTGTCAGAAGGTCTGTCTGGGTGGACAGTGAACAATATACAATATACATTTACAGTAATTTAGTTGGTAGACTGCACAGCTTCACTGTAGTAGAGATTAATGTGCTTTATGGTGACCGCAGTTTTATAATGTCAGATTCACTTGGTAGTCAGCCAGCTAAATAATTAAGCTGGGAAAATAATACATAGAAGGTTTAATAGAAGTTTTTGCACTTTCAGTAGAACAAGCGTTCCTATTAGTGTTCACAAAACTTGCAGGTGACCCATTAGGAAGACCAGGGTCTTCCAGGTGATGTTTGCTTTGTCTTATTCAACCCCAGTGACTTATCTTGTGCTTTCCTTTCCCCATGGTCTTGGTTTGTTTTCTTGATCTCTCTTTTCCTTCCTCTTCCCCTTAATGTGTCTCCTTTTTTTTCTTTTCTTTCCCTGTTCTTCAATTTTACCTCCCTGCACACTCACTTCCACTGGTTCTCCCATCCTTCTGGAAAATCTCCCAATTTTCCATTCTCATATTCTTCTGGTTTAATTCTTTAAGTCTCTTTTCCCACTCTTGTTTTAGACCTCATCTTTGCCATTAGTCATGTGTTGCCTATTCAGATTTTTTGTATGAAATATGAGAGGATTTGAATGGAACTAAGTGATCTTTCACTGATTTCAACAATAGTTATCCTTGGCTTTTCTGCCATTTTAATAATGATATTTTTTTCTCCAGTTGTTTCCACAGGTTATTAGGTTTTTCATACTTGAATGTTAATTTTAAATCTCTTCCAAGTTGAACATCTGACCAGGATTTTAAGTGTACTGTCCTATGTAAAAGGACAAGTTCCCTCTCTCTGTGCAGTGCAAATAATAACATTGAATAGTTTTCAAACCTGTATAATATACTATATTGGTTGGCTTTTCAGACTGTGCTGGAAAGTCAGCAAAGATAGTCACAGCAGAATAGTGGACTAAGCAGAGGACTGGGAAGGGCCTGCATAGTGGACTGTGTTGTGAGAAATGTTCCAGGTTGACTAATTGCCTCCAGCCTCCCTAGGAAGCTCCTTGTACAGCTTCAAGTTGGATTGTTTCAAACTCATTGTGCTGTGTTCCTGCATGCTGTTGAGCAGCTGCTGAGATCCATCTTGGAGTCTACTGCACTTGAAAAAGAAAAACCAAACCAAAGCAACTCTTTCTTCCTCTTCCCCAAATAGATATTTGCTTGCATGCTGTTTACTGGCATGAAAATGTACTTTCGGGGACTTCTTTGTGAAGCACTGAGTGTAGACTGCAACATAGAAACTATGCATTTTGAAAACACCCATTACTATAACAATCCAATAATAGTATCTAGGCAGTGCTGTGATTTCATTATGTAGAATCATATTATGATCTCTTTCTTACATTCATTATTTTTACTTTTTTTTTAGACTTGTTCAAGTAAATAATAGTTTTTCTACACTAAGTTAAGAGGCACTCCGTGAGCTGTTGTGTATAACTTCCTTTTTACAGTCTGACAAAAGGTTGGTCCTCCACTAGTCTCAGCCTGTGCAGCTCCATTGTCTTCATGTGGAGCTTTCAGCCTAAATTCTTGTTCTAATTACATATTCGGCAGTATGTAGTAGAAACACTCTTATGAGCAGTCAATTTAAGCACATTGGTAGTGTTCAAGGCCAGGTTGGATGGGGCTTTAAGCAATCTGGTCTAGTGGAAGGTGTTCCTGCCCATGGCAGGGGAATGGAACTAGATGAGCTTTAAGCTCCCTTCCAACCCAAGCCGTTCTATAATTATTCTTATTAGTTGGCAGGTTCATGAAGGATTTGCCCTAGCCACGTTTTCTAGAATGCTCTGAATTAAAAAGGACTTTTAGCTCATTATGAACATACAAAATGGTATTATAAAAAGGGAAACATTTTAGTTATTTTACATTGGTTTTTTTATGCATCATCTGGTCCATCACAAAACTGTCTGGTTTGTCACCCCTAGATGCAGTTTCTAGCTACATTTTTTCTTTTTGTAATATTCTTTGGGCTTGCTAATTTTGAAAGGAAGCAACATGTTATATACTTGGTGTCTTTGAATCATTGAAGTTCAAGGCATTGGGAAAGGGGTTCTCCCTAACTACTTTTGCTTGATGACTCAGTGGCAGCTGCCATTAGAAAAAGTACCCCAGGCATGATGTTCCTTTATTGGGCTCCTCTGTGCTGCTTGAAAGCCTGAGCTTCTTTTATGAAGAACCATTAGTGTCTGAATTGACTTTGCTACAACTCACAAAGTCTATTAAATCTGGGTATGTGCTATAGATGCTGGTACAGAGAGGTGTAAGGAACATGTTTATTGCAATATAAATCAATTAAAGCTGTAAGATTTACCAGAAATTTAGTGTAATATTAATTTAAATAACAGAAATGTTATTAAACATTATTTAAGGCTGTCATGTCAAGGATGCTTACTTTTGCATTGTAAGCTTACTTAGGAATTAAAGTAAGTTAGTAATGAAATCAGATAAAAATCAAGGGAGCGTATCTTTGGCTCTGAGTTTCTCAGCTATCAAGCTGTAGAATTTCTAGCCTGTTTTTTTTTTCTTATCTGTTTCAACAAAAACACTTTTGCAAAGTTATTAATGCTAAGGAAATATTGGGTTTGGTTACAGAATAAGTAAGAATTGCTCATATTCTCTTTGTTCTTTTCTCCCTTTGTGGGGACTGATGCCACATTTGACTTTTTCATTTCTTTGTGAAATCTGCTGGTAGTGATCTAATATCACAACTATAGTTTGGAAAAAGTATTTCTAATACTGCATCTACTTTACAGTCCTAATCCTTTACAGTCCTTATAGATTTTTTTATCCCATATTCATTTGTCAGGGTATATTTAGTCCAGAGTTGGATGTCTTTTTAAATGCATTATTATCCAACACTCCCAAGTCAGAACAGGGTTTTTCCTTCAATGATTTTCTGTTGTTAGTGCATATTTTTCTAAAGCCAGGTGTTTCAAGGTCTTTTTTTTAACTATGGATTTTGAAATAGAAATGTGAACATGGCAAGTCCCTAAGTTCTGGCTGATGTTCTCTTTTACTTGAGCTCAGTAGCTGGTGAAAGATGAACAAGTTTTTTGAGCTTGCTGCAGATGCAGCTGCCTTGAAGATAGCCACAGTAACCCTACAACATCTTTGGGTATTTCCCTATCTAGTCAGTCATAAAAGTCTGTGATTATTCTTTTATGCTCTCTCCATTACCTTCTTTTCTGACACCTGTCTTTGGTGCCTGGCAACTGGGTCTGTTTCCAGAACTGTTGTCATTCAAAGCACTGTTTTTCTAGTTCTGATCCACAGGAAATGGTCAGCAACCTTCCACTGTGTTGCAACTCACCCATGGTCTCAGTTAAGAGCCTGATGCAATGACCTGCCTGCAGGTCTGCAGCAGGTCTACACACTGACCAAAACCTGTGGTGACTTTCATCTACATGGCACTAGAACTGTACTCTGTCTGGTTTCTTCTGTGGCTCCCAGTCTCTGAGTGTAAAGTTTAATTAAGTTGTCTTTGAGGAGTCTTTTCAGGGTACAAAAATCTTCAGGTACAGAGAGAAGAAATTCACTGGGACAGGAGCTGCAGTCTCTCATTTACAGTCTAACAATTTAATCTGGAAGATAACAATTCGCCTCTGCATCTTGTTTTCAGTAATGTTGCATGATAGATGAGCTAAAGTAAAACAGGAATAAGATACATGAGGAATCTATTCATATACACAGAGGTGGGGGCAGGGTGAGAAATTTACAGTGGTTACACCCTGGCACATGAGACTTAATTATCCCAAACAGTCTGATAACTAATGAAATTTGTTTGCATAGCTAACTCTCCTAGTTAGTTCTGGGGAGGTGTGTGGCTTTCTTTCCACTTCAGGGAGTTGCTTGTATCATTTTCTTTGAAAGGTGAATAATGTCATGTTCACCTAAATGCAGATGGCTTTGAGAATCAAACTCCATGTTCAGCAGCTGAATTTTCAATCTCAAATGGTTTGATGGTTGCATCTGCTACAGGAGTTTCTTTCTCCATTTCAATATGTACAAGTTGCTAGCTCACACTTCAGCCTATGCCATAGCATCTTTAAATTATACGTTTTTCAGAGTAAACCCATTCAGATGTCACACCTGATTCTATAATTTATCTATGTAAGTGTCTGGCAGTGTGTAAGAAAAGACAATTATCACAACCACTAGCTTAAATGCAAAACTCCTCTGAAAACCAGTGTTTCCAGAGAAATTCCTGAACATCTAAATTTGGGGTTGTTTTTTAGCAGTTCAGCAAACCGTAGTGTTCATGAATGGTGATCTAACTTATAAGTTCTTCTATACAGAGAGTAGGTCATCATTTGACAGCACCAAATTCCACAGGTCAGTTAGTGTGAAATCTCTTTGATCAAGTAATTTTCAGTACCTTCTTTTTTGGTGTTTGTTCTGATCATCTGGACACATTTATAAAGATATAAGAGTATTTCATGGGAGCTGGCAAAGCTCAGAAACTTTTTTTTTCCTTCTCAAAGGCATGAAAAGGAAGAACCCTGTCCTCATGAGGAGAATAGGAAGTGAAGCTTCCCAGTCTCTGTGATCAGAGGTGCATGCAAGGAGGTTTCTAATTCCAAAGAAATTAGACTGGAGTAAATGTGAGCTACATATGATGGAAGACTACAGGTTTTCATTAGATTCTTATTATGATTGTAATGGTCTTGCCTGGTGAACTTTGAATTCAGAAGTAATTTTTTCTTGGCAGCCAGCATGTGAGCATTATAAAGAGACAAATGAGACATCTCTTGACTTGCACTACTCTGCCTTAAAGATTGCAAGAGAATATGCCATTACAAACAGGGCAATCTAATTCACTGTTTCTTTCAGAAGAGAGAGACTGAGAGACTATGGTGCATGTTTTTATGAGAGATTTTCCCAGATATCTTTTGCACACAGCTGTCCCAGTACCAGCATTTATATTCCTAATCACATCCTGGGACTTCTGAACAAAAGAACCTATGGATGTTAAGCATCTTGCAATGCAGGGAGAACTGGGCTAGAAGCCAGCCTGGTTGTTCAAGGCAGACTGATGGAGGCCAATAGAGTTGTAATTCTTAAATCTGGCCATTTTCCTGGGTTTGGAATTCTACTTTAGTCATGGCTTAACGCATTTGAAAACCTGAAATTCCCTGTAAGAAACCCCATTCTAGAGTTCAGAGGCACAATTTGTCCTTTGAGTCAGGATGCTGGCTAGGTGGTGATGGCATTTTTAGCATGCATTCCTCTGAAAAGAAGTCTGACAGACTTGCTCAGAAAGTAGAAGACCCTGATTCAGTGCTTTCCTCTGACACGGGCTCACGCTTCCAGGAAAAAAGCCATAGAGAGACAAGAGGGTAAACTGGCACCTGGTTATCTTTACCTGTATCATGACAGTGAGCCACTATGTAACAAAGAACACAACGTTAAAAAGCAAAGACAGACAGAGGGGCTAATGTGGAACGGTGTCCTGGAGTCATGATTCTTAGAAGTATACCAATGCCTTATTAATAATTACTTCCCATAAATAATTACCTTACTGTTCAGGGTTAAGTGAACAGTAATCAATATTTCCCGTCAATGATAAGAAGCCTGATCACACTTTTTAACTCTTGTGATCTCAGTGCATTTTGCATTTTGGGCTTTCTGAGAATATTCAGTAGCAGAAATAAGAAGAATTTACTGACAAAGAATTTTACTGACATCTGCATAGAATCAAAATCATAGAATCACAGAATCTCAGAATGGTTTGGGTTGGAAGGGCCCTTAAAGCTCATCCAGTTCCAACCCCCTGCCATGGTCAGGGGCACCTTCCACTAGACCAGGTTGCTCCAAGCAATGTCCAACCTGGCCTTGAACACTGCCAGGGATGGGGCAGCCACAGCTTCTCTGGGCAACCTGTGCCAGCACCTCACCACCCTCAAGGGGAAGAACTTCTTCCTCAGATCTCATCTTAATCTCCGCTCTGTCAGGTTAAAGCCATTCCCCCTTGTCCTGTCACTACAGGCCCTTGTCAAAAGCCCTTCTCCAGATTTCTTGTTTGCCTCTTTAGGCACTGGAACCTGCTCTAAAGTCTCCTCAGAGTCTTCTCTTCTCCAGGCTGAACAAGCCCAGCTCTCTCAGCCTGTCTCCAGAGCAGAAGAGCATCTTTGTGTTGAGATTGTTAATGGTCACAGCCTTGAGCTGAGACCCCCTGAATCTTTCTGGTTTGTCCTTGAAGTATGTATGAGTCTATGTTTGGTCTAGTTCTTTGTAGACATCCATTTCTCTTGCTGTCTCACAATGAATCAGTGCTCTATGTTTTCAGGTGTCAGAGAAAGGAAATGCCAAATATTTATCAGTGAAAGTAGACTTAACCTCCTGCCTGCAGCGTGTTTTGCAGAGGAAAGTGATGTCTCCTGCAAATGATAGGTGTAAATATCTTATTTTCTTCCTTTCAGGCTACTTGTTGGGAGAGGGTGAAAGCGCTGTCTTCTAAAAAATCGATGCCACTTTCTGCAGGTGTTCCCTTTTTCTAAGTGTAGCAGTAGAGAAGCTGACAATTGAAAGTGCCAGAGGAATTCCACTGCATGGTGGCTTCACTGTCTGTCTTTCTGGGTGGAATACTCAGGACCTGAGATATGATATGTGCCAGAGGACTTCAAAGGAATTCTTGAATTGTGTACAGCTAGACTGAGATAATAGCAAAGCCTGCAAGCATAAGCTACACGAGCATGATTATCCCCTTCTCACAAAGTTTTCCATGGTTATACTACTTAGCTACGATTCATGCAAACATTGTCCTGCTATAGCAACATGACTCATTTGTTCTTTTTAAGATACTTTTATTACATCAGGGGGATCGTTTTTGGAAATTGGATAATTTTTACTTGAGTCAGTTAACTGTCGTTCCATATGTGACTGGTTATCTTCTGAGTAAGCTTGGAGAATGTGAGGCTGAATGACTGTTGGTGGGGTCTGTCTGTCTACAGGCAAAAAATACCCTGCATGGCTTCTATGTCATGCCAGTATTACTCATACACATGCTATCTCTAAGAAAGAGCAATTTAGCTAACCAGTAGGGGTTTTTTTAAGATAGTAAATTGAAGAATGTGCTCTAAGGGAGAGAGAACTCTTGTTTCTCAGAGGACTTTCCCAGTTGTTTTGTCTTGCAAAAATAAATCTGAAGTTGTTACAGAATAGCTCCATAAACAAAACCCGAATCCTTCTTTGTGTTACACCAACTACACTTTTATGAAAAAGCAGCTTTGTCAGAGAGTCAATAAATCACAAGTAGTAAAATTTTAAAGGACTTTTACTGTTGATATAATAAAAGTATGATGTTATCTATTGTCATGTTTTCTATTTCAAAATTATTTTTGTTTAGACTATATGGTCCAAAGTATTTTCACTGAATTTCAGGAAACTTCTTAACTGCAGACTTTCATCTAAAGTGATAAAAAGAAATCAGGATTATACCCCCTTCTATTTATGTATAATTTTATTGGACAAGCTTATAATAGAAAGGTGTGTCTGTGTAAGAGCATATTGATGTGTATGCTACTTAATAGAAGAGACAGAATTTCTTGTTTATGAAGACATTGAGTCTGCAGTATTCATTTGATATAAACCAAAAGCAAGAAAAACCCTGCTGGGTAAGTTGAAAAAAATCCTGCCTGCACTCTGTCCATATGATTTGTGTGTAAATGGACAATGATATACCCTTGTCTGCTGAAAATATGAAAATTAGAGTGAGGAAGAGCTAGGTTTATAAAAACATAAAACTTTTATTGAAATGGCTGTAAGGAAAACATAGTCATTACTTTTTAAATCCTGACATGTTTTTGCTGTTTCATTGACATAACTATGCTGAAAAAACAAATCTGTCTGTTTACTACAGACATGGTGTGCTCAAGAAGAATACAGGCAGTGCTTGTTCTCTCTCTCAGATTTGGGTAGATCTCAGCCTAAGTACTTGTGAAATGGCTCGAGTGTCTTGAAGCTAGTGAGAGTTACTGGATGGAAACCGAACAGCAGGGATTCCCTAGGCTTGGTGCTTGTTAACTTAGAAACGTTGAATTCCTTCATTTAATTGGCTTAAAAATCATCTCCCCCATCTCTGGAAAACTGAGTTGCGCAAACTGGAAGGCTGGCAGACCACCACTGCCTTTACACGTAGTCTGATCTGCTGCCAGCTCCGTGAACATTCCTGTGACATGAGTGGAGAGGTACACACTAGGAGTTATGCTCAGCATCACAGCAGGCAGAGGCAGCTCAATTAGCAACTTCTTGATTATTAATTCTACTCTTACAGGATAACCATAACCAACTTGTAAGAAATAACAAGCCTCAGCTCGATGGGTTGCCTTTAGTTTTACTTTCCTGCTTGTACAGGCAGCTCTTGCTGCAGCCAACGGGAGCATTCTGGGCTTTTGATTCATCATAAAGTACTCATAAATTTTGTAATGAAATGATTCAGGAGGCATCAACATAGAGACTTTCAGTCTTTACAGCATTTACTCTATTCTAAGACACTTTCATATTTTTATTAACTCTGTACTTTGCTTGCTTTTAGGCAAAATGAGACAAACCGAACACCTGTGCAAACTGTAACAGAAATTGCAACAGGACACAGTTATATGATATGCACCTGGCATTGCACTGCAGGTATGTCAAGAGGTCCTAATTAACACATGTATACTGTTTTGGCAACCAGCAGCTTTTGCAATACAAATTCGCTTGATCACTTTCAAATCTTGTCTCCACTGTACTCCAACTGTATATGAAACACATTTGCAATTTGTTTTCTGCATTTATTCACTTTGTTTTAACATGTAATATATCTGTTCTCTCCAGAGAAGTTTGCATGCAAGTTATAATCTAAGATTCTATTTTTCTAGGCACTGATTGATTACTTTTGGCTGGTGCCTGAACAAAGAGCAATTGAAAGAGCAAAGCAAGAGTTACATCACCCTGGGTTTTATTCTGAGCAGAGTACTACATGCTTTAACCCTGCTGATGCAAGCCAAAAAACAATGTACAAGCCGACAGGAGAACACAAAAACAACCTTGAAAAAAATAGAATAGGAGCTGCAGGCACAAAAATGTCTATGTATATACTGGTGGGTTGGGTTTGTATTTCTGCAAAGCAAACTTGACTTTAAGGTTTCCTGCAGCAGGAAAAGACCAGTTATGCACTTGAGGAAATAACCACTTGCTTCCTACATACTTTCTCTGGTTTTCCCCCTCAGTGCATCATAAACTTGTTTTGGAAAAAAGGCTAACCGGAAAATTACGGGAACAGCCAGAAACTAGCAATAATGATAGTAATGTATTACAAAATAAGGTAATGTTGGAACCAGAAAAGCAACAAAGCAACCTACTTGTTGCTTGTTTCCTGGGTGAGAGAAACAGCTCAGGGTGTGACTGGGAAGAGGAGATTTATGCCATGGAAATGTAGTAATCGCCACCCATGAATTGGTTGACTAATGGGCAGTAAATTTTTGGGATGCAATTGACTAACCAGGGACCTACTTTCATTCTCTACATCCTGCCATGACTCTGAGAAAGGCTCTTCATCTTCGTGGCTCACCTGGCTGTGCATTTGGCTTTAGTCAGTATTAAATCAACTGCATACAGGTAGAGTGCTGACTGCCTTGCTGTAACTATGACTATGAACAGGACCCAGGATTCTGGTCAGATGCCAAGTCATTGCAAAGGTTCTTCCTCCTTAAATTCCTGCATATATTCATTTGAAAGAAACAACTGTCAAAACAATATACTCTTAATCAATTGCTGTATTGCAGTGACAGAGAGTTGTATCCTTAAATGTAGCCTGCAGTTGGAGTCAAGGATGATGATGAACTGCTAAATAAACAGCGATTGTTGCCCATTATAAGTACCCATATAATAACCAACAACTAGATATTGCTGGAGATGGTGGGTTGGTAGTTGGACAAAATGAAATTGATGGGTTTGATGTTTTACTTGGTAGTTTTAAAGTTGAAATGTAAATTATACAGTATATCTGATAGAAAAGCCAGACAGCATCATAAGATCATTGGTTTCATACCAGTCAAAAGATAACAGCAAAATCATGTGAATCAGACACAAAGGGTACTAAAATAAAGTTCTTGTCTCTTAAAGAGGCAAAACTGGCGGTGCTGGGAGCATCACGATCAGGAAATAAAAAGTGAAATGTTGTGAGAATGCAAAGTACACTTAACAGAGAAGTGAACTTCACTATTAGAGGCTACTATGTTAATTAAGTTTCTGTTGAATAATGCTGGATTGGCAGCTTGGAATATGAAGTCCTTTTAAATAATAACAATAATAAAAAAATCACACTCACTTGAAAAGTATTTTAGAAATGTCATTAGCTGAGTTGTCTTGCGTTCTTTAAGTAGAACAGTTAATTAGCTTAATTCCTGGTATTTGAAAGATGTGGCGATACATGTGGCCAGGATTTTGTCTTTTGACTCTTGAAGTGTCACAACTTGCTCACTCGAGGAAAAGATATTACACTGTATGGTCCTCTAGTCTAATTCCTTAATTCCTTTACAACTTCCAATTTCTATATCCCCTTCAGAATTTTATTTGAAAGCCAATGTATGTCTGAATCACAGGAAATTTTACTAGTTCATGTTTTGTGTGGGTTGTATGTTACATGGTTGCTCTGCC
>JANHGB010031305.1:0-25969 GCA_026283785.1 Coracopsis vasa
ACTGCAGTAGCTTCTTCTTTCCCAAACAACAGGATGTCCTGGAAGGTGAGAGTCTGGTCTTTTGGGTGTGTTCCTGGAACAGCTGATGGTGAAAAACACCTGTCTCCAGCACTGATCTCAAGAGCAAGAGGGGATGCAGGCAGCAGGTTACAAAGGTCACTTAGATGAGCAGGAAGAGAAATTGTTTGTTCCCACAAGAAGCTTACACAGACACTACTGACAGGGCAATGACATGCTGGCATCATCCCTGTGAAACAGGGAACAGGGCAACAGTCCAAAGAGCAGAGGTTAGTGAGACAGCTTTCCTTCAGAGCACTGCAGCACAAACACAGGGAGGATGGCTGGTCTAGGGAGTAGGCTCACTCAAATTCAAAGAACAGTAAGTAGACAAAGCAAGTAAAACTGAAATGTGATCTCCTGGCCTGCTCTGACTGCCCTGCACACGCAGTTAACACCGATATGGCTAGCCATGACTCCTCTGGCAAAAAGATTCTCTTCCCCATCGAGAAGAATCCAGAGAAAGCAGCTCCAAAATCCCAGCCAAAGCCCAGCACTGGCACTGCAGGGAAGAGACAACTTCTGCTAAAAAAGTATTGTGAGTATTACATGCCATACTGAAGTATAGTTCTGTTGCTTAGGGGGTTGGTTTATCTTAATAAACTTCTGCTTCAGGTATCTGATGGACAGGTGCCTTTACAATCATCCTTTCCTTAAATGTGTACCTTTGTTAGCTACTAGAAAAAACAGGGACCAGCACGTTTATTTGAACAACTGATAAGGACAGAAAAGCATACCATATAGTCCTTTGATTTCCAGTTTGAGCAATATCCTGAGTCTGAACATTTCACATGGGTGTATTTCTCCCCTTCGTCCTCCAAACATGACATTCAGAACCCCAGAAGTTATCAAACACAGAGCTAGTATTAATTAGCCTCTCAGGAGCTGAATACCGTGGGCCCAGGGCAAATTGCTGTAGAAGCCTATTTCTTCTTTGGTGGATTTTGTGCCAATTCACAAGCCAGATGAAGAGTTTAAGGCAAGGGTAGGACTCCACTTTGGCATGCACCCTGCCAGGTAATGTAGCCACTGCTACTTGAGGCACTACTCTACAGCTAGACCAATGCTGCTAACAGAAAGGCCAAGTCTGGTCCAAAACAAGTCAGGGGGTAAGCCAACAGCTAAGCAGGGTGGATGACAAGGGCTGTGGTCCTTATGATGGTTTTGTGGACTGTTTTTACAGAATTGCCCTCTCGGGCTCCACAGAATTCAGAGCACTCCAGCAAGTAACACCACCAAGTGCTTTACTGATGCACCCACTACTTCCCAAACATGACCCCTTTCCAGCTTGCCATGAATCATCACCAGCCTTCGGCCACGGGCTCCGCCACAAACATGCATGGAAGATGTCCACTGCCTTGACCTTTCCCATCCTTCACAATTCTGAACAGATACCTATATCCTACATAAAGGAGATAATGAGAGATGGAGGGAATGTTTCCTCACATGCAGGCTTACTGCGACACAAGGTGATTCTAAGGGCTCTCCAAAACTGAGGGACGGGAGGAGAAATATTTTATCTAAGGGGGAGGTGAAGAAACCCCAAATCTTTTTCTAGAGACTGAAATATTTTTTTCAGTAACTTCTTGTTCTATTTCTGTGCTTTCCCAGCTCCTGAACTAGAAGTGCTGACCTATCCTCCCAACAAAAAGCATTTCTCAGCCACTGAAATCCAAGAGATACCAGATCTCACACATAGTCACATTATCACCACCTAGATATAAATCCTCTGGTGGACCTCAGTGTTTTCTCCTCAAAGAGGGAAGAAACAGCTCCTGAATAAAAGGAAAAAAAACAAAACCAACAAAATCTATCAGGCAGCTCGTTTCTCTTCTAGGGGTCTGCATAGCAGACAACAGGGAACAGACAAATTGAGGAACAGAGGCAAAAGGAATCAAAAAGGTCAATGTAAGGAGCAGGCTAAGCAGGTCTGGCAGCCATCTGCAAAAGGGGACAGAAATGGCTCCAAATGGGATAACAGGACCCTCATAAATGCAAAGGATAAATCCTGACTAGAGCTGTACATTAATACCTTAGTACCATCCATTTCTGCTCATGTTTGGACAATACTCTGAAGCCTGGGAAAAGGACTAATTTGAGCACAGCTAATCACTGGGATGAATCAGCTCACCAGCGTGCATTCTCCGCAGGGAGAGAAGAGAGAATTGGCAGAGGACAGTGCTGCAGAAGACAGCAATAGGAGGAAACAGCTGCTGAGTTTGATGCAGGAGAAGTCTGTCATGTGGAAAACATTTTGGTGCAGTGTTCTTGGCTAAAATCATCATCCCCAGCCAAGCATATCCTACAGCACGTAAGAACAAATACATTCCCTTTGGAAATCCACAGGATTTCCAATTCCAAAATGCTGAAACAGCAAAACCCAAGGCTTTTGCTACTGTACATGCAAGTAACAGCAAGACAGAAAACATCCTCTATCACATGGCAAAGATCAGGGGAAACCTGTATCAATACTGTCCTTTCAAGGATAGTACCAATCACGTGTATCCAAAAGTGATGAGTCTGTGACAGATCTACATCTTTATTTCAGGAAACTTGTACTAGTTTGAGAATAGTTTTTGCAGCAGCTTGAGGTCCACTGGCTTACAGTCTGCACTGTTAACTTCACTCTGTAACCTTTCGTAAGACCAAACGCAAAATGGACTTCAAGTGTTTTCTATAAACTTGTTTTATAAAAACCTTTAAAAGTCTTCAGAATAAAACAGAAGTGCAAAGCCCCAGGCAGGGCCACCATGGAGTCCAATGGACTTGCTACAATTTTCAGAAGCAGTTCTCTTGCCTCTTCAGTGTATTGCAGAGGTTACTGCACCTTCTCTGCTAAAGAGGCTTCCACCTTTCCCCCTTCTCATTCTCCTCACAGACCAGTTCAAGCACCTGTAAAGCAGCTCTCAAGACTGCAGCACCAAGCCTTGCCATGAACACTCTCCCTACAGTCCTCCAGACTGCCATCCCCCTTGGAAAAACACTGCTTGGGGAACACTGAATCAGGGGAATGGCAAGCAACCCACTGCCCAGAGCAACCATAGGAAAAAGTCTTTCTATAGTTCTCATTGACAAAGATGCTGGAATGAGTTTAAGGATCCTGACATCATGGGCCAATGCTGGTTAGCAAATTTCCAAAAAGTTTAGCACCAATTCTGTACTGACACATCAGAAAGCTTGGTTGGGAAAGGAAAGGCTCAAGGCTAATGGTTTTATCAGTGACCCCAAGACACTCTTGGAGCCACTGCTGTATTAATGTACTTCAGCATACTGCCAAGCAGCTCTTTCCATCAAAAGCAGACACTGCACTGGGAAGCAACAGATCAGGAGCAGTGATACATGAATAATCTCTAAAGCAATGACGGCTATGCAGAGAGCCAGGCAGCCACGAACTATCACATCCATAAGTTCCTGTGCAGAGCTCCCCTGGACCAGCACCAGTGCTGTCAAGCTGAGCTTCAGCACACAGAGGCTGTGCTCCATCAGCAGCCACCTTTGTCCCACACAACAATCTCCCCCAACCAGGCCACGCTCATTTCCGTATGCAAAAGGACTGAGCCACCAAGCAATGGTCCCACCTTGCAGTCTGTCAGGAAACAAAGAGGGAAACTCCAGAAGATAGAAGAATTGGTATTTTGAGCTTCTACTCGCAGAAGCCTATGTCCTTAGAAAACCTTCCTATGACACACTGGGAAGTGAACACCAGAGACCAAACAACAGGTAAGTGAAGAGCCCACATCTTGCTAATCTTGCAAAATCAAGCTGCCATGCAAGCTTGCTGATAGAGAGAGAGGTAGGTCAAAGCCATTGGGTGGACATGTTCTGGATTATTTCACTTTTATGGAAAATTTTATGCAAATACATGTCTGCACAGGAGTATTTATATGGAACAATCTTTATCTAAAATATGTTATCAGTACTTCATATGAAATTCTACCATCCGTACTAAAAAATACCCTGCACAACTTGAATTCTTTTCTCAACACACAAGATAAAGCTCCCAGGTACTCTTACCTGTAAGAGGAAGTCTGACAAATAAGCACTGTTCTTTAAATGGCTTTTTTCAGTTACAAAGATCTGATCAGCATCATCCTACCGCACTCCAGCTAAGTCACAGATCAGTTAAATTAGACCAGTAATCAAAAGCAAAAGCTAGCTTCAGTTTTGGAGACCTTTATTAAAGGAGCTTTATTAAGCTGCCTTAATGAGACAGAGAAATATTATGGAACAAAACTGCATTTCATATTTTTGTTCAAGCAAACACTAGCTTACCACTGGACTACTACAGACTCCCTACCTGCAACATTTTCAGTGACAAATAACAGCCCACCTCCAAGATTGTTCTACACTCCATGCAAAGGCAAAGAACCATGTAATGAAAAATTACAGCCTCAAATGTCCATACGCTCCATGGGCTTCTCACACAATACTATCTATTCCACCAAGCAATTTTTAGACTTTGAGGAACAAAAGTGGGTTTTGTATTCCTATGCCAGATTGATTGATCCTCTCCTTCCTCTGAAAAGCAAAGAAATGCTGCTTGCGACACTGCAGCACAGAGATAAAGATCTAACTTCAGCAAGAACTGCAAGTAACCTGACCTTTTAATTTTTCCTAATGTTTCACATGTGTCCCATCAGCAGCATATGAAAGGTTTACTTATTTGTTCTTTTTCCACATGGCATAAAAGAGCTTTCAGTCTGTGTGAAAGATGATGCCTCTGGTGCTCCCGGTGTGCCTCTTATTTATTGCTCACTGTAACTTCTTTCTTCTTTCTCCTGCTGGCAACTGGAGACTCCTTCACCAGATTTCCGTGATGACAGGTATGAGAAAAGACAAGAAGTTATGTTCTGTTGCATCTCTGGACACCTGCTCTGAAAGAGTCTCCTGTTCCTGTGTGCTATTATTTGAACACATGAATGACCTTTCCAAGGCAAGCAATGGTTTTCCTCAGAACAGGCTTGGTCTGACTGTCAAACTGAAGGCTGGAAAAAATGTACTCGCTCTCCTCAAATACCTTTCAGCACTACCTTTGAGAACTCAGAAATCAACAGCCTTCAAGACTTGTTTCAGTCCCTGCAAATTACAAAGCTTAAAGCAAACGAAGCCTTACTGTAGTAGTACAAATAAAATTATTACACTCTGCCTATCTATAAAGATTTTAATAATACAGAGTCCTGTGTATGAGCCCTGTTGATTTTTCTCCCAGGTGACCAGAAGGACTAGATTTCCCACAGAAGCCTTGACAGGCACTTGGAAAACCAAAGAGGTACTGAGCCACTAAAAACAAAGGGAGAACACTATGTACACAACTCATTCCTGAGCCTGATGAGCCTCACGACTTGGGGTCATTGCTTCCTCCAAAGCCAGCCTGAAGAGTAGAACCATCGTAAGAGTCTTCTCCATATTGGCAAAATGGCTTTCAAAACAGTCAGGTCCTCTATCCAAAACATACACAAATTAGGTCTGGGGGGGTCCTCACCACTGCACAGGTTGCCCAGAGAAGCTGTGGCTGCCCCATCCCTGGCAGCATTCAAAGCCAGGTTGGATGGGGCTTGGAGCAGCCTGATCTCGTGGAAGATGTCCCTGCCTATGGCAGCAGGTTGGAACTAGATGATCTTTAGGGTCCCTTCAAAACCAAACCATCCTGTGATTCAGTGAAATGATGAAGAGGAAAATCGCACATCATCAGAAGCTGAGACAGTCCTTGAGCAACGGGAATCAGAGCAGGTAAAGGAAATTCCATAGGAAAGGCAAGAGAAGAAAAAGAGTGTACAAAGATGATGAAGGTGCAGGGTGGAGGTCAGGAAGCAGGATGGAAAAGGGGAGAAAAGAAAAAAAAAAAAACAACCCAGGGCCTTGCTGTAGCTCATACAAACAGGAGATGGGGTTGTCATGCACCTCACATCGCTATGTCTAGTTCTGCCTTCAGTAGTTCAAGGATTATGTTTACAGACTGATAAGTGTGCACGGCAGAGCTTCAAAAACAAACGTCAACCACCAGAAAACAAGCCTTCAGCAGGAGACTCAACAAGGAGAAGCTGCTTCAAGTTTCAGGAAAAATAAAAATAAAACAAATGAACAAAAAACCAAACAAATAAACAACAAAACACCACACACTTGATCACAGTCTAAGTCCCTGCATGAAACAGGTTTTACAGCAGATTACGCCTCAGCTGCTGGAACCAAAGCCTGCTAAGCAAAAGCCATCAGCTTCTGAATGAAACAAAAAATTCAGGTCACAAGGCACGTTATTTCAGCAAAGATCGCCAGCCCCTGCAACAACTTACCAAGGGCCAGGAGAGTCTTCATGACTGACCGTTTTCTAAATCAAGTCTGGAAGATTTTCATGGAAGCAAGTTATAGTTTGCATACAGATTCATGAGATACGCGGTTAACCCTAATATAATTCCTACACCCTCAACCTTTGTCTCATAGCCTAAAAAGCCAAATGGTAGGTGTATGAAGGGGCTGGGGAATGAAAACCGAGCAGGAAAAGAATATAAGAGAAAGTACAGAAAAAGACATAGAGGGAAACAAATCATGCTGATAATGAAGTAGAATGAATAAAAGCACTTATAAACAGAAAGACAAAAGAAGTACATAATGATTTCGTTTCTTTTAATTGAAGATGCATGGGAGGAAGGAAAGAAACAGAACAAGAAAAAACAATTCTGAGCAGCAGACTGGGGCTAGAGAGAGGGGAAGGAAAGGCCATGAGGGAAAAAAAACTTTTTTTGTTTATTTCCTCAGGTCACTGAGTATTTCAAGTGTGAGTTTTCCAAGTGCAAAATTCCCTGCACCACAAAACCCAGGTCCAGCTTGCTGTGCAGTACTCTGACTGCTCTCACATTGTGTAGGCAGTACACAAGTGCCACATGACAGTAAGCCAGAAAAATGCTACAGCTAAAACATGCCCCAGTCACACTCACAGACAGCCTTCTTCCAGGTGACAAATGCTTACACTTAGTGATCCCCTGTCCAAGTGAAATGTGGAAGCAGATGCTCTTTAAAGTCACTGTATTCCTGCGTGCTGCCTTGATCAATACAGCTGTGTTCATTTACTACTTGTTTCAAGGTCCATGAGAAGGTACAGCAGTGAAACTTTACCTGATACCAGTTCTATGGGGGATCAGATGTGTACAGGCATTGTGATCTATGCAAAAGGAAAGGAGACACCAAGACACCAGGTACAGATACACAAAAGCGCAGGAAGGAAAGGACTACCTAGCTTGGCTCTTTCTGTTGGCTTTAAACAACTATAGGATTGAATAACAATAACCAAATTAAAAGGGTTTTCCATATAATGGTTCACATCTTTATAGTTAAGAGTAGCTGAGGTGGCAAACTATAAAGGACAGATCAAAACATACTGACTGATTTGTTAGCCATGGAGGTTTTAAAGCAAGCTGGTTTGTCTCGCTTACAGCTCTATCAATGAAAGCAATCAGCCTCCCTGAATACAGCAAGAAAGTTTATTTAGGGCAGCACCACAGGCTTCTCTCACCTCTGCTAGGCATGGGATGGTAATCTGCTGGGAAGGGGATGGATCAATTCCCTCATCAGATCCGAGTTCACTCCTGTCTTTGCTCTAAAAATCACATTCAGCAAAACACACACACACACACAGAAACTTCTAAGTGGATAAACACTGCACAAAAGCTTACACTTTCTGCAACTGAGCACTACTGCAAGCAGAAAAAACACACAGCATCATACAAGTACATAAAGAGCCATGGGCAAAACTCAAATTCTAGGAAAATAAGCCTCCTGAAAGTCTTAGGGAACACAGCCGGGGTGATACATTCCCTTTCGCTTCCACCTACATTTATGTTTCATCCACACAGCTTCTTCCACTGGAGATTTAAAAAACAAAACACAAAAAACAAAGACAAAAAAAAAAAACCCACAATAAACACACAGACATTCAAAGACAGGTCTGTTTCACCTCGCCAATCAGTCCCAAATAGTCTTCTTACAACTTGTGTAATACCACTGTGGATCAGCTCAGTGATCCCCACGCTGCATTATGTGGTCCCAAGCAGTATTCACTCTGGAGGTATCAGAAGAAAACAGAAAAAACCTTGCTAATGTATAGATATAGCTGAATGACTCCAGAATGACTCAAAGAAAGGAGAGTAATTCTTCCTGAACACTGAAGACAGCTGGTAGTGTACTCACACCCCCCACAGAAAGGCTTTTAAGTGTTAAACAGCATAGTCATAGAGATTTATTCCTTCTCCTGAGTGTGCTTCGCTCAGTTTGCAGTCACTCTGCTCCTCGGAACTCCATTACTCATGTTAAAGAGTATTCCTTTTTAATCTACCTACTGCTTTTCAGATTCATTTCACAGCATGATTTTTAAAATTTTAAAAGTAAAGGGAAGAAACCCACAACATTTGACTGTATGAAACTACCACTGAACAAATAAGCCAGTTTTGTTTTGTTTTTTTCCTCTGCATGAGTTTTCCAAACACAAGGAAAGGCAAAGGAAAAAGAAATTAACAGTCAAATCCTGAGAAACCAGACTTTTAATTTTGTTTGTAAGTGACAGATCTGGGTCCTGCAGTCAGACTGTCTGCTTTCAAGTTCCAAGAAAGAGTCAATGGCACCTACATGTCAGAAGCCTGTTTTCACACCTCATTGTCAGCCTAAACACAGAGTTATGTTTTCTCTCATTCTCATTTCCTAGATGCCACAAAAGGCTGAAATGGAACAGTAGAGCATTTCCTACCCTAGGAAGAAACGAAAAGATTAATTAAAAAAAAGTGAGATGCCTTTCTACGTTATCACATTCATCCATTCTCACATATCATGGGAGGCAAAAACTGTCTCATTATCCCCACAGGGAACAGAATTCACACGTAAAGACAACTTTTCCTAAGTGGATGAGAGATTTTACAAAAAGGATTGGTGTTTGAAGAATATGGAACCCATAAAACAATAAGTAAAGGTCACAATATTTACTGGCCCATGGAAAATAGAATTCCACATTGACAAAACAACCTAAGTATAGCACATTCCATGGTAAATGGATTAAGACCTCACACACACTTCAGAAGACACATCTAAGGGCATTACAGCTTTTCCTTTTTGAATTCCCAGCTTCAACATTGCCCCCCAGCACAACCATCACCTTAAAATATTAAATCCCAGCCCACCTGGGCCTGCAGAGATGTGCAGAGCATGTCTGGAGAACAGCAAGTATATACTGACCCTCATGTGCACACCACCACTCTCCTCTTTCAAAGGTCCAGCCGCAATTTCATGTTGCTTAAAATATAAATACCATTTGGAAAAGCCACATAAGCAGAGTAAAGTGCACAGGTAAAGCAAACATACAAATGCACTCTGGATATCTGTGGCCAACTCTGGCGCTGAGAAATACTGTCACAGCCTTCAACAAGTTTTACTGATCAGCACAAGTCAGTATCAGCAGGTTTCTCTTTTGGAGTGCCTTTTACAGTCAGGAGGAATGGCTATGATTTCTCAGGAGCCATTTTCCCAGCTGCCAGGCTTGGCTTTTCAGTCCAGTGTCCTGCCCCACTGCCGCAGCCGCAACCAAAGCACTGCAGGCTCTGCTGCCTCCTACCCAAGCTACATCCACCCCTGCAAACACAGCCAGGGGTTTGTCACATCACAAAGCAGCATTTGATTACAATCCCCAAACACAATTTGAACTATATGGAAAACACGAATTATAGTAGTATTTAGCCATTCCATTCTTATGTTATAACATGCTGTCGAAAGAGTTTGCTTTTCAGCGTACATACAGGTGAACAGAATATATTTTCACCCATACACAAAGCACTGGCTGATTTTTAAACAAAGAAAAATAGGTAAAAACAAGCACACTGTTAACACTTTCTGAAATTAAATGCATTAACTACAACTGCAACCAGCACTTGATGCCTTCCAAAGGAAAGGATGTTTGCTTTCAGCAGTGCAATAACCTGGATCGTGACTTGAAATGCTAGCTACTACAAAGACGGGCATGAGCTACTGAGGTGGAGGGAACTATTAATCACTAGAGTTAAAGCTCTGCCTATTGGTTGATTGTTAAAACAGCCAACTATGCTCATGTCTCTCTCTTGGACATGGGGAAAAAAAAAAAACAAACAAACACAAACAAACAAAACCCCCACAAAACCAACAGAAAAGGAATATACACTTAAAAAAAACCCAAACCCTTTTCTCCTTTCATTGAATGCCTTTCCTCCTACAACATGAAATATTTACCCCAAATACTAAACAGCTGAATGTATATAGAACCTTTACATGCACCTGCATACCAGAAGTCTTAATAAAAAAAAACACCTGACTGCTTACTGACCAACTAATTTGCCTCACTTTAGATTTCTGATAGGCATTCAGACACCAAGAACAACATTCAGAGACTCCTTGAATCATACCAAACTTTGCACCATTGATGTGATTACTTTTCAGAGACTGGACTTTCCCTTAGTATCCACACTAATCATTCTTTCCACAGCACTACCTCTAAGGCAGCTCTGCAACTATGGTCCTTTTATCAAAGTCCAAAATGCTCTTCGTGGATGATGATCAATGATGATGATTGATGATAATAATAAAGCAGCTTCATTCATGACACATGGGAATCTTGAAATCAAGAGGACTTACACATAAATCTGAGTGGTTTAGTGAATAACAGAGGGTTAGAAAGCACTGAGACAGAAGTAATTTTTGCTAGGGAATGATTTTGCTCTTCACAGGACAAATATTTTTCCGAAGCTGGAAACCTCTGGAGGTGTTTTATTTTGTCTCTTCAGAACATCAAATTTATTCCAAAGTTATCACATAGTGCTCCAATGCATTTATTAGTCTGGAAGTACTGTGCTAAAGGACAGTGGGAAACCATGGAAACAAAAAATAAACTCTCACCATACCAATCACTACCTTACAGTTTTGCCTTCACCATAGTAGAGGCACGCTGTTTCATTAAATTGGATATGACAGTGTGGGCCAAGGAATACGGAAGAAAGCAAGCAATCAGACACTACCTTGCTCAGAAACTATTTAGTAAGTAGTAAAAGTCTTGATCGCCATTACTAACAAAAATATTAAGGTTTACAGCACTTACTGCCCCATAAGTAGCTATCCGTGAAGGCACACTACTCATACACTGACACACCTGAATTTCTGGAGTGTTGAATTCATGGAACATTCCTTAATTACAGATTATTCCAAGATCTTCAATTCAGAGAGATTTTAAAGAGCTTTACACCACTGAAATAACATCTTCATGATAGTCAAATAATCTCAAACCGAATTAACACTCACCTATGGGTGTATTGGCACTTAAAGGTTTTGACTTCAAACACAAACACTAAGGCAGGGAGCTGAAAAGACAACTGAGGTTTGAGGAAAAGTCTATCTCTTATAAAAGCTTCTAGGTTAACAGGCAAAGAAAAGTTGTTCTTGAAATTTTTACCAAGGCTTAAGGAAGAGATCTAGGTTTCTAAGCACAGGTGCCAAGCATCACTTTTAAACTCTTCCAAGATTCACATCATTCACATGGGACTGACAGATGCGACACCAGAACACTGGGAAATCTATACCTTTTGCGAATGGTGGCTCCAGACCAAGAGAAATACCCTAGGGTTCCTAAAGTGACATTAGATGTTCAGATACCTGAGTAGCTCCACTAGTCTACAGCATTTAACTAAAGCAGAGAAGATTACAAATGGGTTTAGAACAAGCCTGGTCCCTCCACCCTACCCCCTTTCCAGCCAGTTCGTATGGTGGATGGCCACATGATTTCAGTGTGCAGAAAAGAAAGCGGCTTTCTCAGAGTAAATATCTGGAATACTTTGCATGGTATCGGTCCAACAAATAACTGAAGAAACTTTTGGGACTAGAGACCATGAGAGAAAGAGGCATACTAAAAACTGATCATGCAGTTTTTCTGCATGATAGCAGCATGAAAGGACTAGGCTTTCACAACGCATCAAGGGATTTACATCACTGTGTCCCACTATCTCTCTGTGACGGCAATTTCTCTATTTATAAAATAATAATAAATAAATAAAAAAGAGCCAGGCCCCAATAAATAAAGTAAATAAATAAAAAAATAAATAATAAAAAAGTCAGGCCCCAATATGGAAGAGCACACATTAGAAACTCAACCCAGGTTTTAGGCATCAAATACATTAACTACCTGATACACACACTTTTGGAAAGTGGTTTCTATCTGCACAGAGCTCATATCCTTTTCTCCACAACCACTGCCATTACTGATGGGAATCACTATGACACCATGTACAAAGGTAAAGTAAGTATGCATTAAGACTCCAAGTACTCCACCTTACTGTATTTGAATGTTTATTAAGTCTACTCTGCCCACTGGCAGTACTTCAAGTTTCAAATTCATATTAGGAATGAAATAGGTCAACCCAAAATATAGCCACAGCTGATCTACAGAAAAAACACTAAGCCAAAAGGAAATGGTTTTGTTCTCCTTTGGGCTTTGCTATTTTCACCACAGTATTTCTGTTAGACAGTCAAAAGTACATTTAATACAAAACAGAATTCAGTATTCAGGAATCTGAAGTGAAACCACGTCAGGAAAGCCAATCATTGCCAACAGAAAAGACCACTGGTAAAAAGTAGTTTGAATACTTCAATTCTTCCAACTTCTATTGAGTGATGCAGAGCAACCAAAACACACCCATACAAAATAAATCAGCCTTGGCTAGAGTTTGACTTTTGACCTGATTACATTCTTCTTCCCAAAACAACCTCTCATCAAACAGGCTGCATCGAGAACTGCCCAATATAACCAGGGTCTTTAGCAAGCTTACACAGCTGACTTCACACGCAGAAACTATCACTTCCATCTCAAGAACTGCAAAGCTATCTGTGCTAACATCTGAACAAGTCTTAAGATAGGATCCCTACATAATTTAGGATTGCATCTAGACCTGAAGCTGGAAACTAGGACTCCTGAGAAAAAGGAGAGATGTTGCCCTCCTGAAAATTGGGCAGCAGCTCTTAAATGCCTGAGAGACCCCTTCAGAAGGCAGTCCTAGCCTCTCACCCTCTGACAAAGCAAAAGAGTGCCTTGGTGGGGTATGGGGGGAAAGGAAGCAGCAGAAACAACCCCACAAGATCATAGTGGAAGAAATAAAGAAATTTGACAAACTGCATATTCAAGATGTGAAAGCCAGATCCCAGGAAGCCGTCAGCGAGGCCAGCAGAGATGTGCTGTAGGAATTTGGAGCAAGCAGGCAACAGAAGGTCCGAAAATCAGTGGGTTGAAGAGATGAACCTGCACAGCCCCGCAGCATCTCCCCTCTCCCTCTCCTCTATTTGAGCCCAAACCCTTCCAAAAACCTGCTGGCTTAGTTTATAGCTGAAATAATGCCAGCATCTATCCAATTACATTCAGGTCTGTTGGCTATCTACACAATGCACTCAGGAGTAAAGACCCACAGGCCCCACCCAAGGCAGATGCGCTTACATAAACATAAATCCAAGGAAACCTAGGAATAGTTAAAGGCCCTTTTCATGCCCTTTATGCCTCTCCTTTTTCCCCTCCCTTCCTCAGTACATCTAGTATAGAAAAAAAGGTTAGATGTACAATAAAGAAAACCTGATCTAATTACACTGGAAGTACAAAAATGGAATACATGAAGACTAAGTGTTGCTAGTACAATTACTTCATCTCTCATCCAACGCAGCATTAAATTTACCTGCTCGTTACTGCAATTTGGCAACTGAATCAAATGCTTAAAAAGAGCCCTGACAAACCACACAATGAGTGGGATTAAATGAGGAAGAGGAGGAGGATGTGAGAAAGAAAACTGCACCAAGAGATCAAGATTAAGTTGGAGATGCACAAATTCACCTGCCTGAGAAGATCCACCCTCTTCTAGAGAGTATCTGCAAGCTGAAGTTTCATGCAAAAAACACAGTGGAGAAAAAAATTCCTGCTTTGTAACCAAGTTGCATGTGCTTGGCACCACTAGAACTTGTTAAACAAAGCTGCTGTCAGACACCCTTGCAGAGAGAATCTGTATCAGTGCAGTGTGTTTTTAATTTGTATAACAATTATTCTCTGGTTTAGAAGCACATACCTAATGAGGACTCACTGGCTACCTAGAGCAAAAGCATATTGAAAGCACAGGTACTGGCTTTCTGCTGTTTATACCCTCTGTTGTATATGTTATTCCAACAGATTCGTGAACTCCAAACACCACATTAACTACAAAAGATGGAGTCTTCCAAGATACAAGGGCCATTTACCAAACAATAGCATCCAAAATAATTCCAACACACAGAATCCTACTTTAACACTGTTCTGGAATTAAGGAAGAAATGCAGCAGGGCTCCCTTTTCATAAGAGCATGTGGCATTTTAAAAAGCAGAGCATTACAAATTCCACCAACAGCTACTGAGTCATTCAATAAAGGCTCAAGTTATCTTAGCTCTGTCTCTCCTACCTAGGCACACACTCCATAGCGAGAGGAAGACCAAAGTTCCTTGTGGTCATAAGGAAACAAGTTGTGTCTCATGTATATTAAATATATACACACGTTCAATGAGTTTTTCAAACAAAGATGATGACAGCTCAGCACTGCCAAGTTTACTCACTGTCCATTGCTGTGGAGAGAACTCAAAGAACAAGAAGTTCCTTGTGTGGAGCATCCTAAATCGCCTGTGCTTTACCAACATGCAAAAACCATATGTCCTGCCAAACCATTTTAGGCATACTACGCATAAAAGAAAACATTTCAGGAAGCTGAATGGTATTTCTTTTCTGTTCATACAGAGTGACAGACCATCACAGCCCATAAATTTTCTGGTACTTCGCCTCTAATACTTGCTAGCAACACGTTCGCCAGTACAGGGAGCCAGGAACTTGACTCAGATTTTAATTCATTCCTTATCATTCTGCAAAACTACTTCAGCACCCACCAGCTTCATGCAATGGATGTGATACCAAAAAGGCAAGCAGTCCTCTGCTGGAGAAAGAGCCAGCACCTGCATTTAAATTCTGTGGGCACATACCAACTAGCCTCTGAATGAGGTTTAGCCAGCCTTTCAGCTTTTGTTTAGTGCCCTCCACACATTGCTGGTAGTTACTGCTTCTGGCCAGGGCGACTCTAAGGTACTTTGGCTGGTCATCAGGAATTTATTCTCTGCCACAGAAATTCACCAAGAGCCAAATGGCTGAAAAAAATAGCAAACCAAAGGAAACAGGCACCATGCTCTTTCCGGTAGCTGGGTTCAGGCTTCAGTTTTGGGGCTGATATCTAAGGTAAACATCTTCAAGGCTTTGCTCCACCTTCTGCATGGAACACACATGGAAATTAATTCACCGCAAGTGAATTATTTTGCACACTTAAAAGAGGAAGATATGAAGCAGACACTAATTAAAAGGATCCTTTGTCAGAAAAGCAAAAATACCAATATATCCTTGCTGGGGTCAGTCTGATGCACAGATTGAGCAGTGTTGCCCCATGCTGGAATTCACATCACGCAAGGCTTCCAGAGTAAACCGGGCTTGGAGCATTAGTCTCTACCGAAATAAAACTGCAGCGTGTGCAGCTGAAGAGGGTTTCAAGAGGACACCTAACCCAGCTGTCTCCAACATTTGACAGCCAAGCTTCTCCAATACCTTTAACTTATTTTCATCTTGACCACTTGCCCCCCCAACCACCTCCCACACATTTTTTTACACAGCAACAGAAGGAATGAGAAGGACAGCCACAACTTCTGTTCTCTGGATCCTCCCTGCCCCTTGTCCACATCTTGTAAGGGTGCATTTCCCACCAGGAACCCAGCACTCTGGTTCCCAGTGCAGGAGCACCAAAACCCAACCCTTCCCATAGGCATCTGCCAGGATCTTTTTGAATTCTTTCCAGCAACTGAAATTTCACAACTCCCATTTGGCAACAGAAAGCTTTTTCCAAAGCTTTCCAGCTCTTCCTTCTGCATCTTAAATCCATAACTTCTTGTCCTCTCTAAAGCCAGCACAGAGAGCAGTTCATTCCCTTCTTCTGCAGCAAGCTTTCAGGTATTCTCTATATAAACCAACTTTCATTCTGTAAACCTTTCTTTTGGTAATGTTTTCTAGACATATATGTGAATTTTTTCACTCAAGTTTTCTTACAGCTTTGTCCACAGAAAAAGGTGTTTCTTAAAAGGTGATGCTTCCAGAAGCATGCCATAGCCCAGCTCATGCCCAGTGGAACCATTCTGCAGGAGCATGTATGCACCCCAGCCTAGTGTGCGTGCATCCCCACCCAGTGAACTTGCTTTTTACTTTAGGGGTCAGAGAGGCGAAAGGTTTGGGGTTGGGGTTTTGGGAGAGTTTGGTTGGTTGGTTCGGGTTTGGTTTTTTTTGCAACCACTTAAGACTGACTCACATTGAAGTCTGCAAACTGCTGAGTGGAAGCATTACATTTTTGGTTATTATCAAAACAGGTATTTGGTAGGAATACAGGCAAGCCTAGGGCTAGCTTTTCCTTTAGATGTTTTGCCAAGCTAGCTGTGCTAATGAGTAGGATTAAAGAAGACACTCCATCATAAATTCAGAGGTACAAATTAATGTAGGCCATGATATCACCAAGAACTGAGGCTGGTCTGTAAGATCTGGTTAATCTTATTCAAAGAGAGGGATTAAGAGTACCAGCAAGCAGACTCCTCCATTCCAGACTAAACTGCAGTCCCACTAGAAAAGATGCTGCCAACATTTATCACTGTTGGTATTCCTATTGCACTGGGGAGGAGCAAGGAGCCAACTAGATAGGAGGTATGCGGCCAGTTTTATCTGCCTTGTGACAAAATGCTCTCATCGAGGAGTACTCCACTATTCCACTAGTTCCCACGCTGTTCAGGAAGAGACTTGAACAGACAGAGAAAAGGAAATAAAAGGATGTTACGTTTTTTTGATGTAGAGAAAGGTACAGCAAAATACATTACCTGAATGACGTAAGGCTCATAGTGGGTTGCATGCAGCAGATGAGTGATGACAAACACTGACTATCTGTTTTTTACTGTGAAATATAACCAAGATGACACTGTCAATGGCACTTCTTCAGGTAAACGGCAAAAACCTTCTATTTTTTCCAGTAAAGCTAATGATACTTTTGGGTCCTGGAAAGCTACAAAACCTGCTTTCCAAGCTATTACATAAAGTTCCTTTAATATCACCACTACTTTGGTCAGCTCTCTTTCTCTAGTATGATATTGCTACTGAAAAGCCAATATACTACTCCAGCAGTGTACTGGAGTATACCATAAAAAACCTATAGTACACAAATTGAAATGAAAGTTTTCAGCCAGGAAAGGTTTTCCTTATTGGTAAGTTGCTAGCAAAAGCTTATAAATTAAGAAAAAGAAAAGTATCATCAAGCAGGCTTTGCTATAGGCACAGCTGCACACAGGAGAGCTTGCTAGCAGTATACATCTAACAGCATAAGCATACATATGCGCTTAATGGACATATCTTCATTCTAAGAATATACGCTGCAAAGCCCTTTCCCATTAGTTAAGTTATGGCCCTCAATTCCCAGCCACAGCTACAGCTGGCAAGCTGAAGCAATGCCATTTGTAACCAGTTTTCATTTCAAGTGAAACACTGAATGCCTTTTCAGGGCTGAGCAGGACCCGGGCTGCAAGCAAGCATGTCTGTATCAGGTCAGAACCGAGGTCCACCCCCATCTCACTATATGTCCCTGGCAGCAGCAAGGAGACAATGGCCAGGGAAGAACAGAGAACCAGGCCAAACGTACTGTGCCTAACCTCCCAGCATCTAGCAATTTGCAGCCAAGACACTTCTCAAGGTAGAAGGTGCACAGCTATCTTCAGAGTTCAGCTTAAGACACACTGCCGTAACGTTAGGAAATGAATGCAAATTCAATCCTTTCAGAGCAGGCAGAGGGAGGGGGCTTGTTGAGTGTTTTCTGGTGAGTATTTAGACAGGAAAGGCTGAAAGGAATCCAGCAGCATTTGGCAGTGATAGGTCTCATACCATCACAGAAAGATGTTGGGAAAAAAACACTACTGAAGAGTTAAGCTAACCAGGTTAGTTTCCACCATCAAAACCAGAACACCTTGAAAGCACAAAAAGCAAACTGCACTACTCAAAGTACATCATATTTCAGATTACTCCATCTCAATTCTTAAGAGAGGGCATGTAACCATCCTTGCCACAGTGCTAGATCTGTATGAAACATCTATATTCAAGTAGTTGTCTTCTCCACATATAACAGTGACACCACACACAAACTCAACATGAAAAACATTTACAAGTTTCAGAAGAGTTAGTTGTAAGCAGAGGGTGCTGAAAGGCATGGCACTGTTCCATGGCCACAGGTTGGCCAGTAAAGCAAAAGACAAGATAAAAACTTCAAAACACAAAATACAAAGAACCAACTCAATCCTATGATCCAAGTGATGGGAATATTTCACTGAAAATGGGGGGTGCCAGTAATCAGTAAGGATCTGGAATCTGGCCCAAATTCCCACAGCTGCTTGTAATTTTAACTAAAGGTACATTACAGGAAAAGTTAATTTAGAAAAAAATAAAGCCTTGAAATAGAGATGGCAAAGTCATCCTGCCTGGGAAGAGAAGGGCTTCAATCCTCTGAGCAATCCCAGGAATGTTTGAAGGTGTCTCTCTCTGCTGTGCCCATCAGAAGCCCACTGCTCAGCGGGCCTGGGTGGTTTGGATCATGGAATCTTCTCTGACCTCAAGAAATGAAAACCTTCTTTTCCCTTTGGTTTCAGTCCTCTCACAACTCAAAGCAGAGGCTGGCTATATGGTTAATAATGCAAAGGCCACAGGCACCAACTGGAGGCGAGAGAAGTTCAGCTCAGACACACTGGTAGGGATCCCAAGACTGCAGCAAGGCATTTGGAGCAAGGATGCTCACATAAAAGTACACACTGTGCAATATAATGTTGGATCAATCAATCACAACCGCATCTGGGAGATGAACGCTTGCATTAGGCATTAAATTTGCATATATCAACCATATAGCACGTCTCTGCTCAGTCGGGAGGAGAAACAACGCTCATACTGAAACCTGATGGAAGGCTACCAGTCAGGCTAATGGGTTTAAAAACCCACCTTTATCAAATAAGCTGATTATAGCTGTGTTATTTAATGGTGTGGCAGCCATTCTCAAAATTTGGGTCCATAAGCAGTCTAGCCTTTACTACTACCAAGAATCTGAAAGCTGACCCAGCAGGAGAAGACTGAAAACTGGTAACACTAAACCATCATATGAATTATGTTAAAAGGAAAGAGAGGCTGATTTTGAACGAGTACATAATGCACACATTTCCACCATCGAGTTCTCCTGAAAAGACCAAATCTGCATTTGAAGTACCGACAACTTCAAATCTTTAGGGGGAAAAATGCCTTCTTCGTACAGAGTCAAGCTTAGGCAAGTCTTGCAACAGTAATTACAGACACTGCCTCCCCAAGCCATCTGCTGTGGCATTTATAACTCCTGGAAGGGCAGCCAGCAGAGCTGGTGAAGGAGAAG
Organism: Coracopsis vasa; assembly: GCA_026283785.1. Classification (NCBI taxonomy): domain Eukaryota; kingdom Metazoa; phylum Chordata; class Aves; order Psittaciformes; family Psittacidae; genus Coracopsis; species Coracopsis vasa. The sequence goes on from JANHGB010031305.1 coordinate 19,578, forward strand.
AGACACACATATCTCGGCAACCAAAGCCAGGCTTCTCAGAAAAGCTGTGATGCTGGTCTGACCCTAACAGGAACTTACATCCTGGTTATCCAGACCTCCTTCAGCTTGCAGATGGTGCTGATGTTCACATACCAAAGGAAACAGCTGGGTCTGCAGATTTGTCAGGTCAAAGGGAGTTAGGAGCCCAATCTCAAGGCAACTTGTAACCCTGAGCAAGACCAGCCTGGCAAGAGCTCAGCTGGAAGAGTTCGACCAGGATCTCATCCCAGAAATGAACAAACTTGTGCTCTGAAGTCAGTGTAAGCAACCCAACTTTCACATGTGGACAGACTTTAAAGACACCAGCACAGCCAATAGCTCTGCATATCTCTTCTCCAAGAAGTGATGCCTGTAACATGGGCAGAATAATTCAGAACAAGCTAAGTTCATCCTTTATGAGGATGCATAGGGTCCATCCTGATGTACTCACCTACATAGTGACAACCACTGCATCTGCCAAATGTTTTCATCAGCAAACCACAGATAGCAGAAGAGGAGGACAGACACGCTCACCCACCACTTACTCACACAGCCACAAGTTTTAGCAGTGGGCCAAGCTGCAAGTACTTTGGAAATCCAGCTTTCACAGTACAGCTGGAAACAATGCAGATTAATTGTTTTGCCATCCACAAAACATTACAATACTCATTTCACAGGGTTGTCACAAGGATGATTTAACATCTCTGAAGAGCTCTGAAGAAGAAACAGTGGCTATTATTCTGAGTACCATAGAATTTGTAAAGATCTCGCATGAATTCTGCACAACCGTGCACGTGTGACAGCTTCAGCACCAATAGATTATTTTCCCTCACAAAAAAGCCTCCCAATAGCTCATTTGCTCTGGGGAACACTTTATTCAGAAATGTACTTTGTTTTGCTTGTTAATATATCCTAAACTGCCATCAATTTTGACTATTTAATTAATAGATTCAGGTGTTGTTTCTAGTCTCTCTTAATTACGGGAAACATTGCATTTTTGACAAACAACTCAGTTTAGGCTGTCAGGGCTCCCAACCAGCACACTGTAATTACCTAAGTAATGCGAACACACAAGAACAACAACAGGGGGGGAAAAAAGGCAACTAAAAATTTCATTGAAATCCCATTTCCTTTACAGCAAATAAGAAAGTCTGTCTGCATGGAAAAGAAGTGCTAACACAGAAAGAGGCCAATGTCATATTGTTTATGCCTGACTATTAAAGAGCTCTTAACACTGATGCAGAAACATTGTAAAGATTTTAATTAGGTTTGCTTTTACTTTTTCCCCACAAATATGCAACTTACACAGGAGGTACTGGATTCTAAGAGTTCTGCTATACACTCGGATCTACCTCTTCTGAAAGGAAAACTTCTACCACTTCACTCCAAATGTATAAGGGATCTATAAGCCTTTTCATTCTCATAAAACATAAATAGCTCAACATCTACTCCAAGGATAAGCATTTTCTATTTTTCTGAGCAGTCTCAAACTACAGCAGTAGTCACGATTAGGCAACAAGGATATACCCCGAGTGAAGATGGATCTGGCTGAGAGAACTAACATTTCCCCTACACAAAGCTTCAAAGGCTCTTTAAACTCTTTGGGACACAAACCACATCTTTTGCTTGGAAAGCAAACACCACATTACTGATACTACTGCAAGATAAACAACAGCACTAGGACTAGTCAGTACATCAGCTTTTATTCCCCATCCAAGACACGACAGAAAGTTTCTTCTCTTTATTTCACCCTAGGTCTCCACCAAGAAACTAGCACCAATGGGCGCACAAAACATGCAGCATTGCAGTACCACGCCTCACAAAGCCTAGGTCCCAGGTTCCTCAAATCCCAGGGGAAGTGGCAGCCCAAAATTTTGTTCCTGCTCACCCTATGAAATACATGAAGGATGCTGCATGCCTGAGAATAAGGAAAGGGGGTGGGGAGGATGTGGGGGGGGGGACAAAAAAGCAACACAAGCACCTAGGCTATTTGGCCAATAGCACACAGCAAGAAGATGTACCATAGATCCCAGCTTTTCCTCAGTTTATGTCTCACAGAGAACAACTTAAGGGGAAAGTTCAAGGTGTCAAGACTATATCGACCCCCTCATAAAACACCAGCATGAAGCAGAAAGGCAAGACTGATTGACTCCCTTGGACATTAGCCTGACAGGCAGCATCCTCTCATAGTTTGATTTGTGCATAGTTTCTATACAGCTTTCCTTTCCTTTTCCCTGGCAGGTATCATAACCTCCACCCAGGACTTCCTTGGTAAAGCGCGAGGGTACCCTGGCACAGCCAGTCACCACACTCTCCTCCTAAAATTGGGGTTTGCATGGGTTTACAGACAAAAGAAAAGCTGGTGTGGTACTTGGTTCCTTTTTACAACACTGAATACCTGTTTGACAGAGGACAAGAACCCAAGCCTGCTGCTTCCCAAGACGGATGTCCCGTCTACTAAACTGCACAGTTATGCTGTCTGTTCCATGCAAGTTTAGACAGCCATAGGTAAAGACACAGCAGAAGGAGGTGCTGTTGTGAAGGATCAGATCCAAAAGTAACACTCCTAGACTGGTCTTTACAAAAGAGACAAGCATTTCTTTCATTTTTGCTATGACATGTGTGTAATAGCTCTAAATGCCCAGCTTCTCATCACTATCATGTCTTGCACCCTCCTAAATGTGTCAAAGCTCAGAGGCACAAGGAAATTTTGCACATAAATAGCAAGTATCCACTGATTTTACCAGCATTAGGAAAAAAAAAAAGAAAAAAGAAAAAAAGCAAGCAAGGGTTTGCTTCCTTTTTAACCATTGGAAATTTGGACTCCTGCAATAAAACAGGAAGCAGAGATTAGTAGTTTGGTGCTCCAGCAAATTAAACACTCCCTAGAATATATGGGTTAGAGCTGTAAGAGCCCGTGTCCTAGTGGTAACTGGTCCCCAATTTAGGTGGTAACTCGTCCCTGGAATCCTGACATGATCATGCATCAGATGGCAAATTGATTTTCACGTAACACATTTAACACATTTAAGAGTATCTTCACCAAGCACACAGCAGAGCCCTTGGGATTAGTGCTTTTTTTTTTTCCTCGTTTTACATTGGTTAGTATCACAGGTAAACAAAAACTTTGGATAATGCCTTCTAATGCCTCTCTATTCACTTCCTTTCATCCTTACTTACAAAGACGATATCAATTCCTTATTAAGAGCTACCCACAAACAAAAGTTCCCTGGTATTAGCCTGAAACCCAAGCACAGACAGACAATCTTTATTACTAGTGGCTCATCACCAGAAGGTAATGGAACAGTCTGAGATACAGGTACTTTCTGGGTTCACTTTGCTTTTTGTCATTTCTTTTGTTCTTTATCTCACAATACTCAAGATAGCAATTACTTAGTCACCTGTTCTTTGTTTGAGTGCTTACTATAAACAGAGTAACACGCATGGACCAACACTCAGTATTAAAATTAAAACTAAAGAACACTGAAAGAACGGAACATTTTTAGCCTTTACAGATGACAGCTACATTTCTTTGTCAGTACCTTGGCCACTCCTATCAAGAATTATGTTCTCATAAGCTAGAGGAGCAAGACTGATGCTGGACTGCATCAAAAGAAGTGTGACCAGGAGGTCAAAGGATGTGATTCTGCCCCTCTACTCTGCTCTTGTAAGACCCCACCTGCAGTACTGCATTCAGCTCTGGGACTCCCAACACAAGAGGGACATGGATCTGTTGGAGCAAGTCCAGAGAATGCCACAAAGATGCTCAGAGGGCTGGAGCACCTCTGCTATGGAGACAGGCTGACAGACCTGGGATTGTTCAGCCTGAAGAAGAGAAGGCTCCAGGGAGATCTTACAGCAGCTTCCAGTACCTAAAGAGGGCCTACAAGAAATCTGAAGAGGGACTTTTTACGAGGGCATGTAGGGATAGAACAAGAGGGAATGGCTTCAAGCTGACAGGAACGTAGATTTAGGTTAGGTATAATGAAGAAATTCTTTACTGTGAGGGTTAAGAGGCACTGGCATAGGTTGCCCAGAGAAGCTGTTGCTGCCCCATCCCTGGAAGTCTTCAAGGCCAAATTGGATGGGGCTTTGAGCAACCTGGTCTAGTGTAAGGTGCCCCTGCCCATGGCAGGGGGATGGAACTAGATGATTTTTAAGGCCCCTTCCAATCCAAACCATTCTGTGATTCTATGAATGCAAACATTCTTGTGGTTTTTTTGTATTTACAGAAAACATAGAAGCAGCCTACCGTAATTTATGGCTATCATAAATTTAGTATAGGTGAACTTATTACATTAAGCAGCAACACTTTATTCACACCAGTCACCCACAAAATGTAAGCCCCAAATCCAATTATTCTGTAACAGTTTTCTAAGTAAACAAAACATCATTTAGGATTTAAAAACAATGCATCTTTCTGAAAGCAGAGGCAGAAAAAAAAACCTCAAGAAGCTAGCACAGGGCTATGCAATAGTTTCATTTTGTAAGAAGATTAACACAGAGCAGAAACCTTTGGCTCTGGCTGGGAAAAGAACATACACTTGGTGCTGGGAGAGAGTTCCCTGTAAGTGGAATTTGTCCTGTTTGTTAATGCACCTCTGCAGCGATAAAAGAAATCACACAGGGAAGAAGAAACAGCACCCTTACTCCTGTCCAGCATTACCTCAACTCAAGCTCATTCTGATTTCAGTCCTTGTCAGGCACAACACGCGCACCCTCGCCTGAGCTATCTGCCATGTGTTGTTGAACTGCAGCACAAAGTTTTGATAAGCAGTCATGTCATTTTAATCATGCTCAGCAGGGACAAGCTGGTCAGGTGTTTTACCTGTGCTTGTTGAATTCAAGCTATATTTGGAGACCAACTGTTCTCTACCCTGCTTTCTCCAATTAAGTGTGTGCGTAAGGGTGGAGAGGTGAAGGTGGGAATTAAGAGAGAAAGAGATAATGAGACTTTCTTGGAGTATATAAGGCTGCCCTTAAAAAAAGGCTGAAGAAGAGATACCAAAATGTAATGCACATAATTTTAATTGCGAAGATTCAGTAACAACAGATGTGAAAGGGAACAAGACCAGAGCACACAGAAGGGAACTAAAAGCCAAGGCTGTTCTGAAAGTTACAGGAAAGGACGAGAACATTTACATTTAGACTCCAAGGGCCAGAACAAGGAACTCTAACAGTCCAACAATCACCACAGCAAAGTAAGTTCACTGCAGGTTACAACAAAAAAAACTCCTTGTAACTTAATCATCTCGTATACAGCTGTGGTCTTGATAGCAAAATGAATGGGAACCATCTCGGTTTGCATGGGGAAAAAATAAATGAATGTCCCAATCTGTGATTATGTTGAACTTCACCCAAAGGAGCTGCAGTTCAAGCAAAGACCCTTGAGTGAACACCGTCACCACAAAAGAAACACTGCCAAGACAAGTGGAGAGTTCACCACTTCACTCCCAAACATGCTTGTACGTATCAGCAATTCACTAATGGCAAACATGCATTACTGGACTCCAGCCTACCTCCCTTAGAGCAGGAAAGTGGGTGAAAGGCCATGATGTTTATTTTGGACTTGAAATTAATGAGCTTGATGACATGATGAGCTAATGAGATTATTATTGCTTTGAAAAAGGAGCTGCAAAATTACTGCAAACTCTGCTGCTTTCCTTTCTTGTTTCAAGCCCGCTCTCTCCCTGATCGAGGAGGGGAGATGAAGATTCAAAGAGCAAAACACAAAGAGCAAAAAACACGTATATATGTGGCATCTAATGAGTAACAGTCTCAACGCAAAACTCCCCGTAGTATACAGTCTGTTTAATATAAGGGGATAATCAATGCGTTCATCGATATAGATGCCTACACGTCAGGTTAGCACCTTATTAAACCCATCAGCACCATCTGAACAGAATCCACTCACAACAGCATCCTACTTGGTTGCGGCTCTCAGATCAATCCGGATTGCTCTTCTCCATTTTGCGCTCACAAGCCGCGCACCCGGGTACAGCCCGGCCCTTCGGAAACGGGCTGTCCGTCTATTATATTATTTTTTTCGTTTCTTTTTTGTTTCAAACCACTCTCCCACTTTCCGCCCATCCTCCCTCCCTCCCCCCCCTTCCCTCACGCTCGGCGGAGAGCCCGGCTGCCATCCTCTCAGCGGCGAGCAGCCAGCCAGTACCTCCGTGCCTCCGCACCCCGCTGAGGATGTCCATCTCCCCCCAGGCAGCGCAGGCTGCATTCCAGCCGGGGCCCGGCCGCGCTGGTGGGACCATTGTGCCCATCACCGCACCGCCTCCATCCCCCCGCCCCGGTATCCGCCGCCACCGGGCCCAGCCGGCGCACAAAGGGCTGTAGTACCGGCGGCACCGCGGCCAACGGAC
>JANHGB010031311.1:0-14273 GCA_026283785.1 Coracopsis vasa
CCCTGTAAAGGAATAGCCAGCTATACAGAAAGGGTCTCTGGGGGTCGAGACTTCCAGGGGATTTTCGGGGAGGAGCCACCATGGATCATTATCTCATGTGTCTTGCGACTGGTATGAGACTGCCTTTTCCTAACAGCGGTGTTAACTCCCCTATATTCAAGGTTATGTTCCCACAACCTGCGCCAAACAGTACTTTTCTATTTTGTGTGTTTCACCACAGATCATTATCTAGTGTCACTGACACAATCACCTGCATTCTTCCTTATTTCTAGAAACTTCTGAGGGAATTAATGTTAGACTGGAGGCAGGTGCTCAGGCTTTCTTCACACTGTAGATTAGCTTGGCGATTTGGAAAGGAAGGCATATGACACATGCTTTGGGAACAAATTCTGAGATTTAGAGTGAGGTTATCCTATGCACATATGCCTGTGTCTCTGAGATGGCAAAGATCATACTCCTTCAGTTCACTCACTGCTAGGAAATCTCTCAGTCCTCAGTTTCCTTGGAAAAGCTTGAGCTCTGTTCCCTCCCACAAGATAATCAGTGCAGTCATATAGATTCACTGAGCGAAACAGGCTTTGAACATCAGATAATTCACCACCCATGTGGAAATCAGCAGCAATGCCAATTAAATCAGAAGTTCATCAAATTTGAAAGTGGGACGAAAATGGAGTGCAATATAACCATTAACAGTGAAGCATTTCTGATTTTTGAAGTATTTTTACCTTCTTGGGAAGCATCCTAGAGCAATACATGATAGACAGAAAAATAACAAAATGCCAGAAGATAAAAAGATACAATTTTGGAGGGTGATGTGCAATTCACATCAACACAAGGCAATCTTGCTCTCATTCAAGCACTTCTTTCTATTGTGTCTTTTTCCCTTTCCCTACTGTAGCCCATATGGTAGTTCACAAAATGGTGCTTTTTGATAGTTGGGGTTGACTTTTGATTAAACAAATTAGTGCATTAGACAAGCAACCTAGATACATTTCCAGGTATCCTTTCTGTTCCTTATTGGTCTCTGCATAGAAAGTACACCATTGACACTCAGTATCCATGCAGATATCTGTAGCTAGGTACTGTAGTGCTCTCTTACAACTTTAGAGCATGTTTTCATGGGGAAGAGCAAAGGTCATGAGTATTAGTGAATTCTAACTGTGCAGTTATGGAAGCAGACCCTATATTCTGTGTGTGTCCTGTGTGCAAACACAGGACCTGCTGCACCAAGCCATTATGAAGAGCAGAACAGCTGCTCCTTAGAAGTAGGTACAAAAATTGCTTCTCTGTTCAATGACTCAGGTTGGATCAGTGAATAACGTTTCTTCCATACCCTGTGTAGATAGCAGCTTTATTGCCTGAAGTAAGAGAATTGAGACCAAACTAGTATTTTATTGTTACTGGTGTGTAAACACATATGGTGCTTCATCACTCAGTACTGTATTGTACCATAACTACATCCCATATGAATTGGTTTTCTGCTTTTCTTTCATCTTCACAGAATCTCTACTCACAGATTCTCACAGAATCTCTACAGGTTTCCTCCAGTTTCTGTCATTTAATCTAGGCTTGGAGCCAGACAAAATGGCACAGTTTTAGCCTGTGGAGGACGTTGAATGTCTTATTGGTGAATTGGGCTTTTTCTTCCATTGTGCTGTAAAATGTTTCTCTAGGTTGCTTACACTCTTTTCCAGAGGATGATGATTCCACGTGATGAGGAAATCATACAGATAACAAGTCCTGCGACTGTCTGCCCTCCTACTCTTATAATGTTACGAAATATTTGCAACTGGCCTTTGCCAGGGGAGGGGAGAAGCTAAGACATAAAGTATAGAATTACAAGGGTAAATAGTAAATAAAGGGTAAATAAATGCGCATGAGGTTTCCCAGCCAAACTGGAGTACCCCGAATGTGGTTTTACACAGGGTTCTTATGCTCTTCAAGCATTCAGGTACAACATGATTTGACTAATCACTAACACCCACACTACTGATTACCAACCATAGTAAAACTTTGCAAAGCAACTGTTTTTGCAGCATTCTTGCTGCTTGTATCCAGATGTCCCTGGAGGCAGATTTGCTCTAGCGCCTTCTCTCTGATGCCAGACAGCACCGGGAGGGGTTCAAAGTTGTTTTAGAGGGGCTAGGATGCTGGCATTATCTTGGTTGTCCAGGGGTATCTTTTATCCTTCATGGACAGCTTTAAGCTTCCAAGAAGCAAAGCCTTTATTTCCAGTGCCAGGCTGTACTTTGGTTTGTTTTACTCAAGTATGAGCAGTACCAAAGCCTCCAGTAAAATTCCACTACTTCATTACATTGCAATGTATCATGTGAACTTATACATATTAAGAAAGTTAATACACTGTCACAGTATAAAGACTGATTGCTATTATAGTTGGAAAGGGAATTTTCGTAACAATAAGTTAGTATAGTATTTTTTGGACTCTGAGGATTATATAATTTTCATATTGATTGCTGTAGGAGATTTTTGTGACTTTAATCCATGATGACAGTATTGAAAGTTCTTATTTTTGTAGCAGCACTGACCATGCTGCTTGTTTGTTGTGCTTTTTATTATTGTCATACTACCTACCACCTAATACTTCTTCTTATTTCCTCTTCTTATGTGGCAGGTAACAGTATTTACATTTTTACCTATGTTCAATGGGTGCCTCCGGGACGATGCTAGCTATATATTTTGTCTTTCTGTTATTGCTAAATAAGCTCTTTTGTTAGGTTTCATGTGCTAGTAGAAGTCACTCCTATTCAACAATATATTGAACAGATCTTGGCAATATCAAGAAAACCAATATGATCTAAATAGATTTTAGAATATTCCATCGTATTTCTTAGTAGTCTGTAATGATATCATCCTTTGTGGACTGTGACCCAGCCCATACAGATAACAGCAGAGTTGCTACATGCTCCAGCTGTTGTTGGAGACCACTGGCTGATGTTCTTGTCCCTAACTACACATTCAGTGGCACAGAGTCCTTTGAGGCTTGATTATTTTTGCTACTAGCCCATAATATACTATAATCTCCCAGAGACTTGTCTCTTGTTATAGGCTTTTAAAGATCTTGCAGGAACGTCTGGGCATTTTTTGCAAGAGGTGCCTGCTGCTTTACACTTTGCCAGCAGTCAGAAAGTGATGGTGTAGTGGCCACACAAGCTGCCAGTTCTGAAATCAGTTCTTTCTTTCAGACCTGGTGATCCCTTTTTATTTATATTGAAGTAATGTGTATGTGTGCCTTCCCTCAGTACTGCACATGGGCAGGTCATCTATCTTTGCCAGCTTTACTATGGTGCTTCTTCCCCAGTGGCTTCTCCTTTTTGTTCTGTTTTGTTCTTTGTTTCAAAGTGCAAGGAAACTCTGGAGGAGTTTTATGTCACTTCCCCGAAGCACCTCTTCAATAACATTTTCCTCTCCAGCCACTTTCCCATTTTTATGTTTAATGAGTTTTCTCTCAGTGTTCCAAGTTAACTATATAGAAGCTCTAAATATTTCAATTTATGTTGCTGCTTTGTTGTCTCTGATACCTCTCTTGAGCTTCCATTGTGGGGGGAGAAGAGATGGTTTCTCTCTATCCTTCTGTTTCAGATATTTATTTCATCTGTCACTTCTTTGGAGGGTTGTCTCTCATTTGGAGCGTAATCACTCCATACATCAGTCTCTTTTTCCACAGGCAAATAAAACCAAGACAGTCCTCAGATGTGCAGCCACCAGTTTGTCCCAGCAGGTGAACAAGGGAGGAGTTAGAGGGAAGGGCATGAAACCTCAGGAGACAACCTCATTTAACAGAATTGGGTATGGTCCATAGCATGGCACAAATAGATTCTTGTGATGGCTTTTTTTGAGAGACTTGAGAAAACGTGGGGAATCCGCAGGCCGGTAAGGCACTGGTGATACACAGGAGAATGGTGCAGGACAGCCGGAGAATGGTGCAGGTCAGCCAGAGCATGGTGGGCCCCTACCAGAGGTACAGACATAGTCAACAAGAGCTGCTGCTTTGCCAGCCTTCAGATGCGCCGGCGCTGATGACTTTGGCCTTTAAACCCTGTCTCGTTTCAGAGGGAAGTGAGCCCCCGGAATTCAGCCCCTTCCACCTGCAGCAGGTAAACCGTGCAGGGTTTAGTATCCTTCCCTTTAGAAACCTGGGAAAGGGCCTTCCCACGCGGGGCTCAGAGCGGTAGACAAATGAAGTGGGAGCTCCCTCTCCCGGCCGCCGGCTGTGCCGGGGCCGGGGCTCGCCGGCAGCAGCTCGTGGTCGGCGGCTCCGTGTAACTCAGCAGAGCGTGGCTGGCAGGGGCAGTGCCAGGAGTGTTGTAAAAGGGGGATACAAAACCCCAAGTACCACGTTCTACCTTTGCCTCATGCTGATAAAACGCAAACACCGTGGCTGTTTTGGGTTTTCTCTGTCGCAGTGATGTGCACTCTTCAGGTTACCATCCAACTTGACCGTATCGGTCTTCCGTTGGCCAGGGCCAGGCTTTGCTGCTTTGTGATGAGAAGCATCAGGATTTCTGTCTCATACCCCTTCATACTTAAGATAGGAAGAAGAAAACATCTGTGGCATCTCCCTTTTCCCGCAGCAGCTGTTCAGTCTTGCCTTTTGTGCTTCCTGTGCTTTGTACCTGTCATTCTGACAGATTCAGTGTCTGTAGGATGTTCTGTGAAACAAAATGGACTGAATTGCTGTGTCTATGTTGTTTAACAGGCATCTTCAAGTGATTTGTCATGCTATTGATTCTTGCTGTGTATGACTGCAATCTCCACACTATTTTCAATTATTTGGCAGAGAAACTGTCTTAAAAGAACTATCAATGCACTAAGTTTGACTACCACCAAATCAAGTCATTTCCCTACTGATTATCCCCATTTTAAAATGGGGTAGAGAAAAAGTTGTTAACGTGAGGGCAGGTGTGATAATTTCTGGCAGAATAACAGTGTGCATCTATTCCTCAGGTATGGGGAATAAGGGACACGTTGGGGGGAAAAAGGGATAATTTGGAGGAGGCTTGTCACTGAAAGGTGGAAGGGAATAGTGAGCAGGGTGGCCCTGTATGCATGGAGGTTGATTTGTTTTAGGAAGACAAAATGTGTCTGTTATCATGACAGGAAAAACAGTGGGAGGATGATGATTTTGGAGGAATATCATGGCAATGGGAATCTTGTATGACTAAGGACAAGAGATGACTGTTTTGAAGGGAAGTATATGTCCAAAAATTGAAAGCAGTTTGAAAAACAAAAAGTAGGGAAATCTTAGGGGAATCACACCACTTCAGGTTGTTGAGATTTATTAATTTCATGTAACTGGCCTTCACTGCTAGGAAATACTCTGCTTCTCATTCTTGTTTAACTGTCCTGTAGCACTGAGCAAGTGGTCTGTTGCTGCAGAGCAGGAAGGAGTGTGTCCATCACCAGGACAGCATGCCTGAGTATGACCTGCAGCTTCCCACTTGCTTTCCAGATCTGTTGTGTATCTTGTAGCCCACGGTGGCAGGGAAAGATCATGGTTGTTGTCCACTTAGGGCTTAAGTGGGTACTTAAGGTAAGTCTGTTCTCAGCTGTTTGTGCTGGGCCTTATCCTGTCCGACAGGGTAACTGAAGGCTCTCTACAGATTTTGAAGGGCTTCTTTATGGCTTTGGGCATCAAGTAAGTTGAGGACACTTACTGGAAAGATGGGTACCAGCTGACATCCTGATGCTGAGAGCAAGGACATCTCTGGCAAGCATGATGATCGGACTGCACTGCTAGACATTTTTTCTATGTGATTAGGCTTCTGAAATACTTGTGAAGTGTCATGGGATACTGTGTGTGTGTAAGAGCCACAGGAACAAGCCACTCTGTAAGGCCTGACTTAGGAAAGAACTCTATGGAGCTCTGAAGCTTTTTCTTGCTTAAGTTGCTCATGATAAATGGAAGAGCTGAAGAAACAACAATACATCCTTCAACATAGTAAACCAACAGAGATCTTGCATCAGATAAGGGGCAGTGCTAAAATAACATTAGCTGCTATGTCCTACATTATGATGGAGTTGTGTCAAATGTAACTTGCTAATCAGATTTAGCAAAGGGCTCATTTGAAAGCTTTTCTTCCTGGTGATAAGTACTCACTGATCAGGTCTTCCTGAGCCTGGGGACTTTGTAAGAGCTAAGTTCCACATGAGAAGAGTGGTGATACAGTTGTTTTCACAGCCTCTCTGAGGAAGTGCTGTTTCAAACCTGTGACACAGTGCAGGCACTCTTCACCGGGGATACACAAGCTGGAAAGCTGAGGCATGTTGAGCAACAGAAAGTTGACTCTTGTTCTTGGGTGTGCGAATGGGGTCCATATGGAGTGGATCATTTTTTCACAAGGCTATGGGGTCACCAATGGGAGGTGAAAGTAATCCTTACTGGAAGTGTTCTGTGGAAACTGGGAAGAGTATGCTCACATTTTCTCCTCTGTCAAGAGTGAGGCTTTCACTATTTCAGGGAAGTGGCTGTTTTCCTCCTTTCACTGCAGTGCACTTTACCTCAGCGCTAAGGTCTCAGCCCTAAATTTGCAAGGCACAGAAGAAAAGTGACTCCAAACCTTTTCTGCCACTTCTGCTGAGTGGCTCATTTAATCCAGCAAGTCTCCTACAGATTGCCTTTTCTGTGTCTAAATATGAGCACTGCTTGCTAAAGACCACTCTGTTGTTGAGCTTGCTCCCATCATGGCAAAAAAAGTAAAATGATGCATGAAAAATAACTGAGTTCCTCACTTTAGTTGTATCACTGGGAAAATCATGGCTTCCTGTGGCACTTTCCATATAAGTTTGTCTTTTGAGATGCCTCTGTTCAAATACGTAATAGCTGGCTAATCCAGAATCATGTTATGACAGCTTTTCGCTAACATGTGTCTGTATCTCTGAAAATGGATGAAGAAAGTGGTCCCAGGAATTGCAGAGAAATGACCACCTGATACAGGGCCAGATCATTTGGATACCTGCAACCCAAATGTGTTAATGTCTTTATGGAATTCAATTTCTCTTAATTTGCTGCTACCCAATTAATCTAATTATGCATCTATTGCTCTTGCAGCTCTCCAGAGCAAAGCCAGCAGGATACAAAACAGAGGGAGATGCTTCTAATATTTCCTTTTTTCAGTTTTGCATCCTCCTGTGTCACACTCCATGCTTGCTGCTAGCTGCTTGAATAGTCTGCAACATGAAGCCAGGTTCATTGTGAGCTGACTCTGGAGGATCTGGTTGGTTAATTGTCTACAGACTGACAGGGGTTTGCTCAGTGGTGCTCTGTATTCTTATTAGCAGTGTGGAGAAGGGAAGACAGAATGAGCTTGGGAATTTAGCTGATCAGGGTAATTTGTTTCAATTGGTGAAAGCTGTTGAGGTTTGTTAGACACTCCAGGAGGAATGAAACATCTTGGCAATGCAGTGAGAGATGAAATTTGACACGGATAAGGCTACAATAATGCCCATTGGCAAAAGTAATCCAAGTTTCTCTTCAGCTGCCTGGGCTCTGAATTTGCAGTCTGCTCTGAAGGCAGAATATTAGGAAAGATGTTATCACAGGCAGCTTAATGAAGTGTACCCTTGCAATTTGAAAAAGGGAACTGAGCTGCTTGCATGTTTGACAAAAAATAATATAGTAGCACAGAGCAAACTCTGGTACATGGATGTTCTGGCAGAAAGTTAATGAAGAACACACCACAAAATTAGCACTGGTTCCCTCCTGCTGAGAACAAGAGCTCGGCAGGTCAGAAAGAGTTATCTACTTGCATGCATATTAAAAGCGCCTCAGATTAAATGATTCCATCTATATTCTTTAGAGGCATAAGCTAACTCCTCTTGGAGGCATGGAAGAAAGTGCTATTTGACACGACTACTGTTTCTTAGAGGTTTCATTTTTTAGATCTTTCCTATGAAGTGTTAGTACTGGCTCCTGCCACTGGGACAGAACATCACAATAGGCTTCAGGTCTGATCCAACCAGGAAATAAATTATATTTCCATAGCAAAATTACAGCAATACATAGTACACTGTTCTCTCATATCAGTAAGCTCTCAGATAGCACTTAGTTTTGGTCATCCCTCCCCTAAAGAAATGCAATGTTAAATGCTAGATCCGTGAAATTTTGTGCTGTTGGACAATGTTTCATTCAGCTGGAGATAGCTTCAGAAAGAGGTGAGGTTTGAAAACAGTCTGGAAAACTCTGCAATCCTGCAAAAGCAAGTTTTTTGGATATCAGTTTGGTCTGTCCAGGTGTGAGGCATAGCAGAGTATGTGAAAAGCATTTTGACCTCTTAAAGCAAGGAGCATAAAGATGTACCAGAAAATACAAGGAAAACCAAGGGCAAACAATATGTTTACCGGTTGCACAATGCTTCTACTGTTTATAGTGAGTGTTTTAAACCCATAAAAGTAGGAAATTCAAATAGTTTCAAAACATAGTTTTCTCCTTACACATGCACAGAATAGACAATACTGCCTTTTCATAAGGTGATCAGATGACACTGATATTTAAGTACCTTACTTCTTAATTTGCCTGTTCAGTATCAAATTACTACACAAACACTTTTTCTTGGAGCCATAATCATTTTGAAGCCATAATTATTTTGAAGCCATTATCACACCAGGCAACACCAGGCAGCACAACTTTGTTTTCTATTTTTTCCTCAATTTGCTAGTCTGGATTTGTTTCTGTTTTGCAAGCATTATTGTGTTGGGAAAAAAGTGTTGTTCTGACAGTCCAAAGGTGAGATTTTTCTCCTTGCAGGCTATAGCAGCACAGGAAGAGCCTAGGTAAATTCTCAGTAAGCACACTTGGTGCCTGGGCATGGTAGAAGAGTTCAGTCACCAGGGCCCCTCCTGTCCCATAAGTGCATTATGGGGACTGCTGACATGACCATTTTGCAGTATAAACTCACAGGCACAAAACCAAAGCAAATAACTTCACAAGGGCCCTTGAAGGCTCAGGGATTTCTGATCTGAGGTCTGTTTCTGCTGAGTACCAAGATGAACATGTCAGGTCTTTCTGCTTTCAGCCTGGTGTTGTGCCAGTCAGTGCTGGTTGGGAATTTGAAATGCCTTGTGCCATTTCTTCAAAGTTTTGCTTGCATTCGGTGATCTGGTGGGGTGCTCAGATGGCTTTACCTCAAAGTCTGTGCAAAACACTCTAGGCCCAGCTTCTGAGAAAGAATCTCGCGCTTGGCTATTCCCAAGCACGACAGTAGGAGTTGTTGGCTAGTGAGTACTTTCAGTGAGGCGCACCACTAATGACTGTGTTTCATGGCATGGACCTTGTGTCTATCCTGAGACACTAGCTTGATGTATTCAGTTGTTTTCTTTGAGGAGGGAAAATATGAAGAAACTTTTTTTTTCCCCAAAGTCGTGTTATATGCATTTATCACTTCAGTTTGCAAATTGCAGGCCTTCTATAAAGCTGCTGCATGTCATGTTGCTTGAGTTTAGGTCTCTAGATGACTTTGGAAGGTCCTTTCCAACCCAAACTATTCTATGATTCTATGATTTGTTGAGGAAACAAATCAAGGACTGTGACTAGATCTTTACCTGATGAAAAATGGGATCTGAAGCCAGTCAGTTTTTGCTGGCTGAGGACTTGATGCTTGCTCTTTAAGAGCCTCCTTCTTAGTTTTTTCTTTTTTAGAATTTCTTGTGCTGGGAGACAATTCTGAAGTAAAAAGAGAAAAGACATCCAACACTGTTCTAATGTGTGACTCTTCCAAAATACAATTGAAGCGTGAGAAGAAGGAGGCATAAATAGTGCTTGGATGGGGAAGCAGTAAAGCTTTGTCACTTGGGTATCTGCTGTTGTACTCTAGTATTGCAAGGACTCTGAAATGTGCTGCCATAGGGCAGTTTTGCTCTCTAGCCAGGAATAGCTACAGTCTCGTCACTGTAGAGTGAGGCTCTGGGTATTTTGTCAAGCATTCATAAGACTGCCACTGAGTACAGGATACTAATCACTACCTTCAAAGCTGCGCTTACAAGCAGTGTCTAATCCTTAATGACTCTCCCTCATGCAATTGAATTCTGAGGGGTTGCTGTTCTTTTTAAAAACAACATTTAATTGTTTAAAAATATAATAGTATCGGCCTTATTAATTTGCAGTCTGTGCTTCGCATTTGCAGCAAACTGCAGATTTAACAGCTGCAACTGCAAGTTTACAGCCGTCTGTGTGGTTAACCCAAGGGAGTGAAGGTGAAGAGCCTCAGCTGTGCCTCGGCTCATACAAAGGAGTTAATCATACATTTTCTGCTGAGGGTCTTGGAAGTTACAGTAAAAGTTAATGGGCTTCAATCAGGTGGTGTCTTGCAATTACACATCATTGCCCCTGAGTCAGTAAGACCAGCCATGGCACTTCATTTGCTGGTGCATGTTGATAAATCCTGGCACTATGCTTGTGCTTCAGCACTGGAATGATTAGATGCTGTAGTAACTCAGCTGGTTCGAGAAGTGTTATGTATCTTCCTGGTGCTGCCATGTGTCACTGGCTTATCTAGCAATTTTCAAGATACTAAAGTAATAATGTAGATTCAATTTTCTCTTTCTCGTTGTGCAATTTGTGTCATTCAGGCCTGGTACCTCACAAACTGTTCTAGTGTCCTACGACAAAATTAATGACACCCTCTCACCCTCCAGCTTTTGTTTTTTCTTTATTCTATTTTTTTCTTTCTTTAAACAAAACAAAACAAAGCAAGCTAGAATTGTATATTTTTGTGATAAGTTTATGTTTTGGGAAACACAGGCAGGAAAAGAAGGCAGGTTCCTGAAACAGCTGGCCTAATTCCTGTTTTGCTGAAGTTCTGCTGAGCTATGCACAGGAATAAATACTGGAGTAATTTTAACTGTACCAGATAATACTTGGTATCTATCTTTTAGCATCCAAATGCTTGCTTCACTAGTCAGGAGGCAATATCTACTTCAGTGATTTATGCAGTCACACTACGAGTGTGTGAAAATTTCATGGGTTTTTTATGGAATAGTTTGGATACCTGGACCAAGAAAGTGTGTTAGAGGAGACTGGTTGGATTAGGAGTGGCAAACAAGCCACTGCATTGCTTAGTCCGCTCTCTGAATTTCACGCATAGTGACAATATCCAATAGTCCCACGTTGTTTTATAGTGGCTGATGTGAAAAGAGTTGATGTTATCAGTTGAGTGTGAATATGCTGGCACATAGGCATCCACTGTGGGCCTTTGGGGTGAGCTGCTGTCATCAGCGTAAAGGTCTGCTTCCATTACAGAGCCACTCCTGTCTATCTCATGCTTACACTTCCTGTCTGCAGAACGTAAGGAACCACTAGGGTCAGAAATAGCAGCACTTGGGGCACTACCAGTAGTGATGGTAGAAGAGCTTTGGTTACTCCTGGCTTTTTTGTGGGGCTTATCTTTCTGTAGAGACTGGTGTTCTTCATTTAGGAAATAATTTCTGCAAGTCACATTTCAGGCCTATTTATATTGCTACTTAAGCCTTGTACCTTTTCTGCTGATCAGCAGAGGATTTTAGTTTCTGAAATTTGTCATTGTCACTACAGTTCACTCAGAGCATCATCAGCTCTCTTGAAATTGTAGAGCTGGAACCCAAAAGTGGGAGCTCCATGAGGGCTGGCCGCTAATGCTCACAGAAGTTTGTTCCTGTAGTAGAAATGGTGGTACAAGGAGGGTCTGGGTGTCACAAGTGAAAGCACGGCTTGCTAAAGAGCACAGCGGTCTTGTGGCCAGGAAATAGTGTTTCTTCATGCTGTGAAATATGTGGTAAGGTGGAGGAAAATACGTATGTAATGCTTGGAGGGGAAATGTTAGATGAGTGGAGGAATGGGGTGTGTGTGGAAGGGTCTGCGTGAAGTGCATGGGTAAGAAAGGGTTTGTTTGCAAGTGGGTTCATGAGGGCGCTGTGAGTTAGTGAAGGAAAGAGTGGGCTTTGCTGACTGCTTTGTGTGCTTAGTAATGCTTTGGGTTGCAGAGGAGGAGAAATATGGAGAAAAGAGTGGTGTTGTAAGGTTTTCTGAGATAATAAGTAACCTGTGGTTTGAGAAGACTTATGAATAGCTATGGGTGGTCATCTGAATGGTTGGAATGGAGAAGATACACCCTGGTTCGGTTTCCTTCCCTTTCACTATTGTCTGTAGTTTTTAAGCAGTAGGTTGGGGTAAGGCCTTTCTGGTGAAGGATCATGGAAAGATAAGAAACTTTGATCCCAAACCATAGACGCTTCTTGGCATTTGGGCTGTAGAAGCTACTCTGAAGCATGGGGGTTTCCAGAGGTTACAGTTCAACTTCTGAGAGGCTGGTATATTTCTTGTCTGGAGGTTTAGAGCATTAACTGGCAAGTAATTCAGCCAGTGAGTTTTAATAGCATTTGAAAACTTAACTAATCCCTGTTTCTGGATCCTGTCACAATTCTTGGGTTCTCTGCAGTCTTTTTGGCTAAAACCCAACTGATTCTTCCATCTTACAGAGGTTCTTAATGTGTGCTGCAGTTGGTAGGGCTGTGCTCTTCCTCTAGGCCAGCTACCCCTCATTGCATTGACAGGCCACTGTCCAAACCCAATTTGCCTTGTTTAGAGACATATATTTGCAGTTAATTGTGGAGTATCCAGAGTACAGTCCAAAAGCCAAGTCTGGTGCTGACAATCTTGAAGTGCTACCTGAGGTCATCTGCCAATCTTGAAGGGCTACCTGAGGTCATCCTATCCCTGAAACTGCAGGCTAAAGGAGCAAATAGCAAATTTAATGGCTGGTAACTGCAAAACCCGCTGTTTCTTTCAGTTTCCTTAGGAAAGAGGATCCAAGCGTAAGTCAGGATGCCTGTGAGGTTTTATTTTAAATTGAAAAATAAGCAAATAATCCTTACCTGTTTAGGTTAAATCCGGTTACTTTCCAAGGAAGGTAGGTATACATGTTTACCTGGGACTGTATTCACCGCTATCTGTAGCAGATCTGTGGTGCCTGGTGCTGTGTGATATTTACCACGTAGCAGATACTTTGCTGGTCCCCAGAATGTATCCTGTGAAAGTCAGCTTGTAACCTGAAATTCTAACTTCAGGCTGATAGCTCAGCTAAAAAAAATGGCTTTGCACTGAAAGGGGCATTGAAAATCCGGGGCATGGAGGCAAACTCAGGTTGTACTACTTAAGGACAGGTTTATATGATTATGCCAGCTTACGTGTGGCGACTGCCATGGTGGCCCTCTTAGTGCCTGTGACCGCCTTTTTCATTACTTTTCAGCCTCTGATTCCAAGTAGGTCTGTAGGAAGCACCTTTTAAAAACAGGAAGCTTTTACCTGTTGCTGCATGCAGACCTTTTGAAAACAGCAGCAGACTTTCCAAAGGATGAACACATGGAGGAATTTGTGAGAGCTTTGTCTTTACTTCATCCCACTGGCTTAGAGGCATACGGAGGGAATATGTGATGGCTCAGTTGCTAACTGTAAGTTGTGTGAAAGCAAGACTTCAGAGAGAGATTGATACAGGCACTTGTTAAGCCCTTACTTCTATAGCACATTCCCAGGTTTGAGGGATAAAGGATAGTGTTTCAAGGTGAAAATGAAACAAAACTTGCCAGCTAATATAGTGCTTTCAGTTCTACTGATTTATTTATGTTGAGGATTTGGTACCTCCTGCTTCTCTTTCAGGTAGGCTGTTTTATTGTAACTGGTTATTAATGTTGGCATGGGAGGCAATGGAGCAGCTGCAGGCTTTGTTTGCTCTGATTTTGAATTTAACTTTTGGCAAAGGCAATTTTGTACCCAAAATCAGTAATTTCTTTTCCATCAATTTGTTATAAAACCAGATAAATAAAAATCTGTCAGCACAGAAGTTCAAAGAATGGAGTCCCACACCATTGTATGAAAAGCCAAAGAGGGTGAAATGAATTAAATACCAAATGTAATAAACCAATCGATTATGATACAATAGTATATTTCCTGCCCTGCCATAAAAATGAACTGTGTTTTTCTGTTGTATAAAGCACTGTAATCTTCTCTCATTTAAGGCTAAAGCTGGCTAGAAAGATGTGATTTAATTCTTATGAGAAAAATCTTTCTCCTCTTAGTCCCCAGGTCCTGGTCAGGAAGCAGCAAAAGAGTATGTATGCAAACAGAAGAGCTAGAAAAACCATGCCCAGGGTGGATCTGGAGTCAGTGAAAGAGGGGTTAAAACTTAAACTGGGGAAGTTTAGATTGGCTATAAGGAGGAAGTTCTTTACTGTAAGGGTGGTGAGGCACTGGAATGGGTTGCCCAGGAAAGTTGTGAATGCTCCAT
>JANHGB010031312.1:0-24107 GCA_026283785.1 Coracopsis vasa
GGACAAGGGGTAACGGGTTAAAACTTAAACAGGGGAAGTTTAGATTGGATATAAGGAAGAAGTTCTTTACTGTGAGGTTGGTGAGGCACTGGAATGGGTTGCTCAGGGAAGTTGTGAATGCTCCATTCCTGGTGGTGTTCAAGGCCAGGTTGGACAGAGCCTTGGTGACATGGTTTAGTGTGAGGTGTCCCTGCCCATGGCAGGGGGGTTGGAACATGATGATCTTAAGGTCCTTTCCAACCCTAACTATTCTATAAGTCTATGAATATAGCATTCAAACAGTTTGCAAAACTGTTAGTGGACAGTTCACACAATACCTTAACATTTCTGCTAGGGTCCTGTTACTATTGACATTATATCTGTTAATGTTCAGCAGTTGTATCAATCTAGACATTAGGCTTATGCCTGATAATGCTTTCAGATAATGCAAAGTCTTATTTGAAAGTTAAATAATGGCAAAGGACAGCCAAAAGAAATCTTGTATCAGAGAAACCAGGAAAACATATTGACTGGCTAGTGGCTCAGCCACTGGGTCTGCAATTTATCTTTAAAATTGTCAGTGAATTAATATGTTCTAAATAAAGTAACAGATGGGCAGAATTAAACAGAATTCCTATGGTTTATGTAGACATCTCTCCCAAACTCAAGTGTGGAAAAATACGCCTTTGAAAATGTAACCAAATACAGAATCATGTTTCTGGGAGAAATGAATGTTGATCCATGGAAAAGCATTAGCAATAAATCACAAATGTTAAGAAATCTTTGTAAAACCTCAGAGTGCTGTAGTTAAAAATCATCTATCGTGGTTACTGGGTTGGTGAAAAGGATGTGTAGCAAGTAGGAATACTGAGGTGATTTCTCTCTTCACGCTTCTGTTGAAACTGATACTGAAACAAACAAACAAACAAAAATACTGCATGCAGTTGTTGTGTTCTTTTGTTATAGCTGAAATATTGGACAACATTTAGAAAACCTTCAAGTCATAGCACCACTGTAATGCTTTAAGTTATGAAACAAATGCCACTCATAAGTATAATTATCTTGTCATACTTATACTATGTTTAGACATTACTGAGCTTAGATGATCCAAGTAAATATACCAAGATTCCATGCTGCATGGTTGCACAACTGCTGAACCCGGTATGCTGCAAATGTCACATGAGTAGACAGATGGGCAAATAGTCAAGTGATAATGCCAGGTAGAGGTCTGTTCTCCCACTGACATGTAACTTCTAATACCTGTATTAGCTACCTAATAAGTAACTTGCGTATGACTGAGAGGTAATGAGTTTGGTGTAAGCTGATATCACTGGTGTTAGAATAATGCAAAATTGGTTATTCCTAAAAGCATACAGAAACAGTCTGTGGTGATACCTTCAAGTAGTTCCCAGCAGTATGAGTTACGTTAAAAAGCAGAAAATATATTGTTTTCCAACAGTGAAAAGAGATATAATATTTCTGATGGTTGCAGGTAATCCAATACTAGCATCCTTCCAACATCATGCTACACAAACATGATGACACAACAGTCCAACTGCAAGGCAAGAGAACACATACAAAAGTATAGTCAAGACACAATGTCATTTGAAACTAGCTATGTCTAAATAACTTTAGTATAATGATAACAAAATCAGAAATCTTTGCAGTAATAAGGATAAAAATATTAGCATATCACAAGGGATGAAGCTGTAGAGTATAGCATTATTTTTGAATGAACAAACATGAAATTAATGTTTGTTATTTTATAATATATGATGTGCTGAAAAACCAAAAATCTTTCTTCTGGCAACAGAAGAAAATACTTGTGTAAATTATGCATGAATTACAGTCAAATGACATTCATAACACCATAGGAGAATGGGGGTTAGCTATTCTGAAGAGTCAAGAAGTGTATCAAATAACCTCTGCAATATTGATATATTAATCCTTTACATGAGATCAAACAGCCTGGTATTTTTTGACTATTATAGACACTTGAAGGTTTTTATCTCTGATTTGTAGATATGCAGGAACTCTGTGTGGGAAATATCAGTTGTCTGGCTATGTCAATGACTGTATGCCTTCTTGCTTTTATGTAATCTAGGGTCTTAACTTGCTTAAAAATGCTGCAGGCTAAGATGCTTTCTCAAGAGTGCTCTGTTCAGGTGTTCAGCTGTACTAGGCAGAGGAGATGTTCTGGCACATTCTGTCCATGCACAGCAGGCATAAGCGAAACACTCTAAATAGGTGTGCTACATACAGGCCTTTAAGCTTGTTTTTGAAAAGCAGTTTGCACTTCAGTGCTGGCTGTCACATACCAGCTGGAACACAAAGTCCCTGGGGAGCCATAGGCAACCATAGAGCTCATTCACTAAATAGAGTACTCACATAGCATGGAGTCTCTGGAGCGTTAGTTTGTGCAGTAGTCAATAGTTCAGCCACAATACTCAAGCCAACTCAGCATACATCTTTGTGTTAGCAAAGGATGGGATCTGCATTTCTCTTGGAAAACAGACTTGATTACGGTTCAAACTTTTTAAGCATGCAGTCAGACTAGGTAGGAATCTCAACCTCTATTATCAGAAAAAGGTCAGGTACACAGAGAGCTTCTGTCAGTCTAAGCAGGTAGAAGAGCTAAGGCACAGATAAGGCCAAACATGTTACAACCCAGCCCACAATGTTTTTATTCCAAGATAAATTCTTTTTAAGCCTGCTGGAGATAAACTGAGCTACAACCAGGCTCAAAGCACATCATGAGCAGAAAATATGTAGACTTGATGCGTGTTCCTTTTATCAGCATCTCATATGCCATAGCAGTACCATGACAAAGTACCACCAAGACCTTTCTAACCATCAGTGAATATGTGCTGCTCCACAGTGGGGAAGAAAGAAAGTTGCAAGATACGATAAATAAAAGTCCCCATTTTGGCCCAAATATAACCTATTCCTCTCTCTTGAGATGACTGTTTATGTTACAGGGCAAATCTGACCATTAAGTCACATAATGCAGAAAAAGGGAAGAATGAAGAAGAATAATTAATGAATGAAAGTGAATAACAATAAAGAAGCGGAGAAAAAGGAAAACAAAGAGGGAAAAGAGAATTATTAAGAGAATAACATTATTCCTAACTATAAGTTCATGCCAACTTGTCATTCAAAATTTCATGTTACCATAAGGTGACAACTCAGACCTTACTACTCTAGAGCAGAAAGAATTAACACAGTTTATGGACACACTCTTCAGCCAGATAGCAGCATAGAGCAAACAAAAGGCAAATTTACCATACTTTTTATTAAATCTGCTAGAGGACAGGTGTAAATACTGTTTACATCATCACATGCATTGAAAAAAGGGCAAACAACATTGCAATGAGATGAGCATGTTTCCATTAATTGTTCCTTATTTTTATCCTACAGATATTTTCCCCAAAAATGTCATTTGGGCAGAATTTCTCCTTTTTAAATAGTGAATTCTAAAACACAAATGAAGTCTTTTAGGGCAGTGCATCTTGTATTGATTTCCACTATAGTATGTAGTGTAATTTAAGATACACCTTTAATATTTAAACTGGCTAATGTAACTGAACAGATTCACAGTCCTGGCAGAATTTAAAATGACATATTAAAAAAAGCTTTTAAAATTATTTAAAGTTTTAGTTGCATTTTAACTATTATATTCCTTATGCCTCTTCATGTAGAAACTGAAAGTACTATTCTTGTTTGGATTAAAACATTTTCCATGCAGAAAATATTGATTTAAACAAAAGGGGGGGAGGGGGGGGGCGGGAAGACACTGAGCGCTAAATATGTGGAAAAATAAGTTGAAAATAATGAATAAAAGAGGAAAGAAAAAAAAAGTAAAAAAGCTCATTGATCTCAAAGAAAAAGAATCAGAGGCAATGTAGTTTCCCTAGTTTTCCAGAAAATCATTATTTCACACCTCTTCACATTAAGAATGAACTGCAGACTTGATGCTAGTCAGTGGATGAAAATTTAAGGTGTATGCAATACAGGGCATCTTGGATGCTCATAAGTGTCTTTTTCTAACCAAAAAACTACATGCAGAAAGACAGATCATGAACTAAATACATTGATACTTCCAGATAGTATAAACATGCAATCATAGTTATTATGTCAGGCCAGGCCAGAGATTGTCTTTATTATTTACTTTGTGAAATAGGATTTTAAGAAACTTCATTTTTCAAACATGGTAATGCTGAGTATGTGTGATGTGAAGGTGAGGTCCAAAACTTCCAAAGTCTGTCAATACACACGTGAACAAATCTTCCATGTTTGTTGGAGAGGAAAGTGTGGAAAGAGGGAAGAGCTGAACTTTCATAGCGCTCTCTACAGTTCACAGGAGAAACCACAGGTCCTCTAGAGGTTGAAAAACGAAACAATTAATTTTATTGTAAACTTCCTTAAAACTGTGTCAGGAGGAACAAAAGTTTTGGCAGGTTCTTATTCTTATAAAAGATACGAAGTAGAGAAGGAAAGAAAACAGAGAAATAGGATCACTACCTTGTGGATCCAGCGGCGTCTTCTCAGTCAGCGAGTAGAAATTCTTTCCGCTGTGGTCCTTGTAACCAGCTACCCTGCTGAGAAGCAAGATGGAAAGATACACAGTACGGCTGCAGGACGGCTGCCTCTTTATAGGTCAGACTCTCTTGGCCCCCTCCGACAAGTGAGGCTCACCCACAGGAGATCTGGGAGCCCCAGACCCAGTTCACTCTCTCCTCTAGCAGACGCCGCAGTGTCTGTACCGCTGTTTCCGGGCAGCTCGTTTCGTTGCCGGGCAGTTTGTTGCCGGACAGTTGATCTTCGCTGCCCCAGGGCAAACAACACAGGAAAGCATCCCTCACCTTAGGGGAGCAGGATCCTGCTCTGCCTCCGGCCGTTTGCCCAGCCACAACGAACAGTCAGTTCCTTCTGTCTTTTGAGCTGTTTTGAGACAAACACTAAAAGGGTCTCTTGACCATCACAGTGGGCTTATTCATAACTGAGTTGAGAACAGCCATAAAGAACTGCTCTTTGAAAATGTCCTTCGACCTTAAACCTTGATGGCTCCCTCCCTTTCAAACTTCGTCACCTTAGTCTTTTTCAGAAGTAGATACATTGGGCTACTGCCTCCAAACCTTAGTGTCAGAGCGAGTTCCCATTTATCTGCTATACCTGTCACCTTTGCTAGTCCAAATACTGTACTAAAATAAAGCAAGCTTGTTTCTTTGAACATAATTGCTTCTGGAATTTTAAACTCCAGTAATTACTACAGATAGACAGACAGATAAAGATTTGTGCTCTCCACTTTCAGCATCTGTCAGACTTTTAATCACACAGTGGAATGTAAGTGACGTTTCATAAACTGTTACCTCTGCTGTCTGCTTCATCTTGCATACAGACCTACCACCCACAAAAGAGCATAGCAAATTTTAAATGGGAATTATTTTCTTACCAGATAAGCTCCACATACTCATCAGGGGAATTCTTTAATAAATATGTACCTGAGATGTTTTAAGGGTGATTTGCTTTCCTGTTTATGAAGGTTATTACTGCTTTACATATTTTTCATGGAAGAGCCACTCTGTCTAGCAAACAAATGGAAGCGGAAACCTTGCAGACTTAGTAAGAGCTCATTCTGTGCTGATCTTAGTACAGGCTGAACAGATTGATGTGGAAAATCTTTCTGAAAGTGGCCAATGATTTTGTTTACTTAGACCATTAAGCTTATTTATAATATAACTCTGTCAATTTTGAGTCCATGCTGTTGCCAATCTGTTTAGGTATTAATGGTTAGACACTTGATACTTTGCTAAGCTTGCCCAGATGAATCATAGAATCATAGAACAGTAGGATTGGAAAGGACCTTAAGATCATCAAGTTCCAGCCCCCCTGCCATGGGCAGGGACACTTTGCACTAAACCATATCACCCAATACTCCATCCAACCTCACCTTGAACACTGCCAGGGATGGAACATTCACAACTTCCTCGGGCAACCTGTTCCAGTGCCTCATCACCCTCACAGTAAAGAACTTCTTCCTTATATCTAATCTAAACTGTTACTCTCAAATTACTGCAGGAATTTACAAGTTGGCATCAGCAGAAATTAAGGCATAAATTACAGTTAATTATTGTTGAAATTTATGCTGTTTATTCAACCAGATCTCAGAACACAGAAATAGAATGAGACTAACTCCATTCCCACTGTCCATATTCATCCTTTTGGTTTTTTAACTGTCATGTGTAATAGGACACAGATATTAACAACCATTGCCCTGGAACCTTTCCAAGAAATGAACAATAATAGACATGATGTTTTCTTTGATCAAATATTCATTTGCTAAACATTTCTTAATCCATATTGGATTAATTCTTTATGGTATCTAATATATCATTTACATTAATGGGTAACGTATAGCATATCTAAATCTCACAAAAATCATTCTTACTAGAATTTTTATTTATAGTGGCTAATTGGGTTTGCATGGCAAGGTTTTGATAGTAGGGACATTACTAGGGTGGCTTCTGTGAAAAGCTGCTAAAAGCTTCCCAGGGACCTGATAGAGCCACTGCTGGCCACGGCTGAGCCCAACAACCAGGGTGGTAGTGCCTTTGGGATGACATGTTTAAGAAGAGAGGAAAGTTTCTATGCAGGAGCATATTATAAAACCAACCCAACATTTATCAAATTTCTAACTGAGCAATTTTATTTTATTTCTTTTTTCCTCTCCAACCACAGGCAAGGTATTTTCTAATCTGTAGTGGTTTTTTAGTATGAACACACATTTATTTAGTATGAACACACAACATTCATTAACTTCTCTTAGGTTAATGTGTTTAATAGTGGGTGCAATCCATATGATCTGGAATGTATATCCAAATCTAGTATTATTCTAAACTCACGCAAATATTGTTATCAGCTTCTCTATCAACTATGACTGGCCATGCAAAAACATTACCTATTAAAAGAAAATTACCTGTAAAAGCCCAGTTAGGGATTACTGCTTTAGTTCTTGATGTACTCACTAAAACTCTCTGCCTTCACAACTTCACAACTGTTAAAATTACTTTTTCTGAATTCCATGACCTATGAAAATGTTCCACTTAGGTATGCAGTAGTAGGATGTGGAAGCAGAGATAGGTAACAAAAGGAAGAAATTAGAAATGCTACCCAGGCATGCAGGGCCAGTGTTGGGAAAAACAAAACTCAACTTCAGTTGTTACTTTCAAGGGACATCAAGGACAATAAGAAAGCTTCTACTGCTACATAATAAGAAAAGACTAAACCATGAAAATGTGAGACCATTGGTGAATGAGGCAGCAATTCAGACAAGGCTGAGGCAGACAAGGCTGAGGCACTCTGGTGCCTTTGCCTCAGTGTTCAGCTGCGGTGTATCCCAGGTTAGAACCTCTCTGCAGTCCCTTTCAACCTACAGTATTCCACAATTCTACAATTCTATGATATTTTATCCTTCTTTTGCCTCTTTAGCTTAAGCAAAATACTTGCATAATTATCCGTATTTCCAGCAGCTTGCCTGAGAAGCTATGGCACTGTCTTTTGATAGATGAAATGCTAGTTGAAACACAATGGGCTAAGCTTCATGGTCAGCCCTCCAAATAGTAGAATTCTCTGTGAGAGCTGGACTCAGAGGAACATGACATGTTCTGAGAGAGAAAAATTATCTTTTTTCTCATTTGGCTTGCAAGTGTGCCTGGCTACTCAGAGATTTCCTATTCGTCTCCATTTTGCAGTAAGCATTCATGCACACTATGCATGAAAATGAAGAATTCATACACAACTCATGTGCAACAAGTTTCTACATAACATCTGGACTGTGAAGCAGTGTGTGCCTGTGCTTTCTTAGCAATAGTATTTTCCAGTCATGTAGAAATCTTTTTTTTTTCTTAAACTTTGATTTGTTCCCTCGTCCTGAAAATTCTCGTATGTGCTTGAATAACTCTATCCTCTGGTGCTGCACTTTTATTCCAGCTAGATTTATGGCAGTACATTTTCTCATAAAAACTACATTCCATTCTCTTAGCTTCTGCTATGTAAAGTTGAATTAGCCTGATTTTTCTGGGTACTAGTGCAGTCAATGAAGTCAGAGTGAGTTCTCAGTGCCCACTGTATTTGCAAATGGGTCAGGTTTGACTTTCTCCTTTTGCTTTCTCTATTTTTCTTCCTTTACAATAAATGCAAATGTTTAATGTGTATCAGTTTGGTTGTAGTTCTGCTTTTGTTTTTTAAAAGAAATTGATTTTGGCATTCCCCTTTCATATTTCCTGTTCAACTAAAACGTTCAGCTGCCAAACAACAGTAATTGCCTATTCCTTTTTCTACTAGCTTGAAGATTCACAACTTTCAGCTTTCTGCAGAATAGCTGTGTTTCCATTACTTATGTCAAGTCTTTGCAGTGCAAATAATGTGATTCATTATCATCATGTCATTTGCAGTGTGAAAGAGATGATGAGATAAAATGGGAAAATACTGCTTCCTGTAAAAAAAAAAAAAAAAAAAGGGAAAATTGTAAACAATTGCTTCAGTTTGGGGAACTGCTGAGTAGATTTTGCAACTGAAAAAATAGTATGTAATGGGGATAGATAATACTGTTCTTGGCTTGAACACACACACTAGGCACTTGTTAGTTGTCTCATCCTGCTTTCTCTAGTAAGTCCCTAAACTTTTGGTTGCTGGAGTATGACTTGCTGAGATCAGCTATTCATACTATTCAATGCTATTTGAGAAAAAAAAAAACACCAAAGCTCTAAATCTGGAGACAGGGATTTCAGCCAGACAAAACATTTTGTTTTACAGGTACTTGGAAAATTTGAAAAATGAGCAGCTATACATTTCCCTTGAGCTACCATATTTAGAAAAGTGAAACAGATGGTATGTCTCTACTTCTCCTGCAGAGAATCATGGAATCATGGAATCATTTAGGTTGGAAAAGACCTTCAAGATCATCAAGTCAAATCATTAACCTAGCACTGCCAAGTCCACTACAAATGGTATCCCCAAGTGCCACATTTACGCATCTTTTAAATACTTTCAGAGATGGTGACTCAACCACTTCCCTGGGCAGTCTGTTCCAATGCATGACAACCCTCTTGGTGAAGAAATTTTTCCCTAATAACCAATCTAAACCTCCTCTGACAGAACTTGAGTCCTTTTCCTCTTTTCCTGTTGCTTGTCACTTGGGAGAAGAGACTAGCTCCCACCTCATTACAACCTCTTTTCAGGTAGTTGTAGAGAGTGTTAAGGTTCCCCCTGGGCCTCCTTTTCTTCAGGCTAAACAACTTCAGGTCCCTCAGCCACTTCTCATAAGACTTGTTCTCCAGTTTCTTCACCAGTTTCATTGCATTCTTAACAGTAAGCATTACTATGTAATAAAGCTATGTGGCAATTAACCACTCCTGAATGATTGAAATTGTATAACCAGAGCCTTTGCTGTGACATGGAGTTAATTCTCTCTCCTAATACATACCCTTTGCTGTTGTCATTGCTCCTGTAGTATAAAGGTACTCTGAAACAGTGTTAGCTCTCTAGTAAAGTGTTAAGATGTACACATTCCCAGACTCAGGAGTTCCTCTCACCATGTGAGCAGCACAGGAGTCTGATTAAAGATACACTTCTAATGTGTCAGACAGTGAGTTTCAAGATCAGCCCTTGCCACTGAAGTAAACTAGGGTGTAAG
Source organism: Coracopsis vasa (assembly GCA_026283785.1). Lineage (NCBI taxonomy): Eukaryota > Metazoa > Chordata > Aves > Psittaciformes > Psittacidae > Coracopsis > Coracopsis vasa. Next base: position 9,674 of record JANHGB010031312.1, read on the forward strand.
TGCTGCCGCACAGAGGACTCTTCACACATTAGTTGCTCAGTTCAGAGCACTGTCACTGCATTCATGACTCTCTTTTATTCCTTTAGGTTCAAGAACTAACAGCTATTGAAAAATGCAAATATAGTTAGGAAGCTGGAACTGTGCTGTCACTAGAACCCCAAATCTCATAAAAATCTGGATATGTTCAGATTCAGATAAAAAACCAGAACTGGTAATTTGGGAGAAATGCTTATGGCCTGTCAACTTTATTTTGGGCATTGAAACTAAAGTTTTACAGTATCTGTTACTCGGATGTAATTGGACCTTTCAAAATACACTTAATTAGACTGCTCTGTAATGGAATCCAGGTGCACATCTTTATAGCTTTAAGTGAAAAATAAAGGAATCTTTTATCCCACAGAAGGGCTGTGATTTTAGAGGCATTAAATGGCAGTTCATACTGATAATTTCGTATTGGTTTTATTTAAAAAGGTACAAAATAAAATACAGGTATGAATGTAGAGAAAACACACTGAAATGTATACAGTAAATGAAACAAAGTCCTTATGAGGTCTCTTGCTGTCATTCTTCTTAGTAGACACGATCATAATGATTCTCCTCTTATCTTTATAGCTGAAGAAAAAATCACTGCAGTGCCATTTCCATTTTCTACATATTTTTCTTCTGTTCCCATCAGTCTTTAGGGATAGATCTGTATTGCAGAATTCAGAGCTAATTTTGGTCCTGAGAACAATATATCTGTGTACATTCAGTCTAGCAAATGGAACATTTGTCAGAAAATTTGCTTATTTATTGTTTTTGTAGATATAATCTAAACTTCACATTTTTGCCTGAAAATGGACCCATCTGAAAACCCAAAGCAAAATTGGTGAAAAAAGAAAGACTAGGAGTATTGAAGCTTTAATCCTGATGACTTTTTATTGACTTTAGTATCTAGCTATGACTTCCAAGTTTGCACAGAAGTGAAACCAAATCCCTCCTTTTTTTTATTCATTTTTACCACAAGCCCCAAAATCAACAGTTGTAAGATTTGACATATGGCAGATCACAGTTGACTAGAGATATATATATACATTCCTTTAGCATGAGCATAGTCTTTGACATTTTAAATAATTGAACCTGAGCTATAGAGTTCAGATAGTTTTTTATGCCTGCATGGAAGGTTGTAACTTTGTATTTGTGTGGTCAAAATTCAAATAAGTTTTACTATTTATGATGGGTGACAAACCACGAAATTAAATAATATATAAAACTACGAGCATTTTCAGTAAAAATCTTATATAAATAAAAGACCTAAAAAATGTTCTGTATAATGCCTGGCAAAATGTTACCTGTATTTCATACATGTTCAGCTCAGTGGAATAAACCATATTCACTTTATGAATTTAAGCTTATTTAAGCTGTCGGGAAAGAGAGAGAGAAAGGAGAAAAAGAAAGTAAGGGAATGCTACAAATTGAATGTGGGCATTTTGTTTTAAAAATAAGATAACAAAGGAATAGTGGAAAACGTGAAAAAACCCTGGATGGTAGCTGATATAGCAGAAAAAACATAATCTGGTATATCACCAAATACACTTAAACTTTGCTGCAAATCCAATGTTTGCGGCACTGAAGAATTTTTCCAATAAGAACTAGCCATGAAATATCCTATCCTAAATTAAAAGTCAACTGCCAAATGTTTATTTGTCTAGCATATGTTTTTGCTTCCAACCATGCTCTGTTTTTCAGCTTAACATTATGCCTCTACAAGAGTTCTAAAAGCATAAGGAAAAACTGAAACAGTGTTGCATGTACCTTGTATTTTATTAATTTAATTTTTAGCACTTAGGTTTGGCCTACTTTACATTGCAAAATACTGTCCTGAAGAGGAAAAAAAAAATATTGTAAAATAAGTCATTAAATAGATTACTCAGTCAATTCAGCCTCACTCTCTTCACATAGCAAACACATGCATGGACTTCAGTTGTCTGAAATTATCTTTATTTAAAAGAAATTGAAAGATTTTTCAGTTACTTTTCTTTATTTCCCAGTTCTGAGACTTGTTCTGGATTCTGCTGAAGATGCACAACAGTGGATATTTCAGATTTCCATGATGTTCATCAATCAGAATCAATAATTTTCATATACTGTCTGTTTCTTTTCCCCATCTCACCTCCAATAACATAAATCATATATTTGAAGAAAGCAAAGAGCAGAAATGAGAGACTGAAAAGAGCTAAATAACAACCAGAACAACATTATTACTAATAAAGCGGAGTTAAAGTTATATATGGAACAGAGGAAGAGAGCACTGTATATGTGAGTTCCTATTTATGGGTCTCAATGTATATTAATGTGGTTCTGTGACAATGGTGTACCAGGATGGCTTTGATGAAGTGACATAATGTCTACTCTGCCCTGACTCTATAACCTGTGTGTCACCATAAAGGCCAAATACCCATCTGCAACTGTCTCAGCATTTTAATTATGTACATGATTATCTCAGCCAAACTCAAGAAAGGTCCCTCCCAGCAAACAGGAAATCAAGTAAAAGTATCAGGAAACCTGTATGGATGAGCAAGAAGCTACTAAATGAACTCCTAACTGAACTCAGACTTAAAAAGGAAGTACACAAGAGATGGAAGCAGGGGCAGATGATCAAGGAGGAGTAAAGAGATGTTGTCCAGTCATGCAAGGATAAGATTAGAAAAGACAGGGTCCACCTGGAGTCAGATCCAGTAAGGAATATGAAGGGCAAAAAGAACTCGAAAAGTACATAAACAACAGAAGAAAGGTTACAGAAAACATGAGCCTGCCACTGAATGAAGCAGGACATAACACAACAAATGACATGGAAAAGGCCAATATACTGAATGTCTTCTTTATCTCATTTCTCTTTACAGGAGTTCAAGTCCCTCAGGCAAGAATGAAGTCCAGAGCCAGGAATTTTTATCCTCAGTAAAGAATGACTAGGTTAAGAAGCACCTAAACAAACTGGACATGTATAAGTCCATGGGGCCTTATGGGTTGCACCCATGCTGAGGTTCACTGCACCACCACTGTCAATTAGCTTTAAAAGGTCATTGTGACTGGAATAAGCTTCTGATAACTGGAAGAGAACAAACGCCATTCCTGTGTTCAGGAAGGACAAAAAGGAGGATCTGGGGAGCTGGAGGCTAGTCAATCATACCCCAGTCCCTAGGCAGTTGATGGAGCAATTATCCTTGGAAACTATTTCCATACACATGAAGGACAAGAAAGTGGTTAGTAGTAATCCACATGGATATATGAAAGGGAAAATGTGCTTAACCAATCCCATAACCTTCTACAATGAGGTGGATAGCTTGTTAGATAAGGGAAGAGCAATGGATTTTGCTTACATTTAATAAGGCTTTGGACACTGTGTCCTATAACATCTTCATAGACAAGCTGAAGTACAGTTTAGGTAAGTGCACAGTTTGGTAACTGGAAACTGACTGAACTAGCAGACCCAGAGGGTTGTGATCAGAGTTCAGCTGGAGGCAAGTTACCACTTGATATTGGGGCCAACTGTTAAGGAGCTGGACTCCAGAACAGAGTGCACCCTCAGCAAGTTTATAAATAATACAAACCCTTGAGGAGTAGCTTATACACCTGATGGGTGTGCTGCTATTCAGAGAGACCTCGATAAGCTGGAGAATTGAGCCAAGAATAATCTCATGAAGCTCAAAAAAAAGAAATGCATCTGACTCAAAAAAAAGTCCTGCATCTGAAGAGGAATAACCTCAGGTGCTGGTAGGTGCTGGGGACTGACTGGCTAGAAAGCAATTCTGCAGAGAAGAACCCTGGGGATCCTGATGGACAGGAAGCAGAACATCAGCTAGCAGTGAACCATAGTGGCAAAGAAGGCCTTCGGCATCCTGAGCTGCATTGGGAAGAGCACTGGCATTGCCAGCAAGTTGACAGAATAAGGAATAAATGCTCACAAAATCATCATATTAAAAGCAATTCCTTATAAAAATATATTCTCCAAGATGTTTGAAGTAGAAGACCCTCTGTACACGAGTAAAAGAGAGCAAACTTCAGTGCTTATTTTAATTCTGAAGACTGCTTGCTCTACAGGAAAAAAAATAAATGTTTATTAATATCATTTGCATCTCATGGATGCAAAAAAAAAAATAGTTTCCTCCCATTTAATTTGCTATATATATTTAAGAAGGGAAAAAAAACATTCCTTATGCATAAATTTGCCATGTAATTAAATGCTTTAATGAAGATTCTTCTAACCTTCTAACCTGATGTCCTCCATCCAAATATTTTAATTATATCTATCATTCTGGAATAAGTTAAATAGAAAGTAAATAACTCTTTAAGGACACAGCAGATGAGGAAGGGAAAGAATAACTCTTGACATTTACATTCCTGGGACATGCAAATTCTCTACAGCCTTTCTTTCTTTCTTTCTCCTTTTTGCTCATTTTCCACTGCAATGGTCTGGAGGAAGGAGATCCCCAATATTCTGTTTTCACCTCTGGATTCTGCAGGAGTTTCTATGGTTACAAACTGTCAGATCTGACTGGCAGTTCTACGCACACAGTAATTGTACTTTCTAAAAAGCAAACTGAGAACTGAGCTCTCCCATATATTCTACTCCTCCCCACCCTCACCGTCTCCCACCCCCTGCTTCTTTCAGGACTGTACCCTTTGAAAACTCTTGGGGAGGTTTGCTTAATTAGAGACATGAAATGTTTTTCAGTGCTAGGCTAACACGGTGACATTTCTCTCCCATCTAAAGACATGAATTTGTAACTGCAAATACATGCACACAGCTAATGTATGACCCCTAGTCTTTCAGAGTTTAAAAGACCTACTCACGTAAAGAAAGTTAACTGTGAGTGTTTGTTTTATTTGTCACTTACATTATATTCTTTTCTTCAGTTAAAATCACTGAAAGATGGTTCTAACAGAATATCTAGGACAGTGTTTAATGTAGAAATTGTAGGCTGCAATGAACTCATTTGGTAACCATACAAATGCTTAAAGATTATATGTACATCAATACACTGGGTTACAGGAACACAAACATGTTTACCCTTTTAAAAATATATTTGTCCATATGAAAGAAAAGCACTAACATAATATACATAGGCTGTTTTGAATACTTTTTCCTTCAACTAACAAAATCCGCTTTTAATGTAATCAGAGACTTGAAGCTGCAGTAGTTAAAACTGGAGAATTATTGTGAAAGATATAATTATTTTTAGGATCACTTTAGGGCTAAAAATTATTTGCACACCAAAGTTCAAAAATCTTGTGCAGGTTCACTTATGGTCAGTGCAAATTTAAAAAATAGTTGCTTTGCCTCAAGTGTTTTCATTGCTTTTTAAATAGTTTTGATTGGAATTTTGTAGTTAATGTCATTTGGACACTGCTGGGCAATGTTTACAAAAAATCACTGAAATATCACATCTCCATACCATGGTTGACTTTGACCTTAATGTATAATTTTTGCTGCTTAGGATTTTCTTCTTCCTAGTGATACTTGCCATCTAAATAGTGCAGCAGCTTCACAGCTTCTGTCATTGCCAATATGTTACCTGTTCTTATCAGCTACTGCCTGCTAAAAAGGGAAAAACGAAGAACTTTTTCAAGCATTTTAAAGAATGAGAGGTGATTGCTTTGACACAACTGCCGTGCCTCATCTGGTTCAGCTTTTCCTTGGCCAGTTTTAGAGGGACTTTATTTGAGCAGTTTTACAATAACCTTAAAATCTTTCAACTTGGCATCAAAATAACCTTCCTTCTCATCAAAAAAGTCATGTATAGACTACACTGGCAATTGCACATTCCATTCTCCCACAGTGGACACTGCCATCCCATGAAAAGCAAACAAAAAACTACATATTGATTTCTTTTACTTATCTATAATTGTTCTTTCCTCCTATATAATTCTGGGCTTTGGGTCTGATAGTCTACATGCAGTAAAGTAAGGCTTATTTTTCTTCCCAATCTGCTCTGAAAACTTCCTTACTGATTCTGTCTGCTAACAGCACAAATGCAGAAACTTGTTCACCTCAACATCATTCAAGCCTAGGTCCATAACAGGCAATCAGCCTAGGTTATCAGATCATCATGTGAGTGCTAAAGCCAGTTGCTGCTGTAGAGATGAGGGGATTTAAAAAAAAAGAACTTTAATAAAACTCTCTAGACAAAACTTTCTAATGAGTAAATTTTTCTGGTGCTCCCCAAGGTGGAGATTTTTTGTCTTGTTTTGTTTTCAGGAAATCTTTTGTGTATTTGTTCTGTAACAATAAGCACTAAATAGACAAATTTCAGCCAGAACTAGATCATCTGTGAGTTCGATAAAAACACAAGTACATCCACATGCATTGCTACGTACTAAGACAGGTTTTTCTGTTTGTTTGGTTTGGTTTTGTTAAGACTGGGGTGCCTCTGTACAGATGTATGCATCTTCTGCACATGTTTATGAGCAGAAAGAATCCCCAGATGTTCAAGGTTTAGGGTTAGATGCAATGCTTGAAGACTGAATTGTAAAATCTTATAGATAGAATCGGAACTTTGTTTTATAAGAAACCTCACTTTTAACTTTCTCAAAAATATGAGTTCAAGGATCTAACATCTCTTTAACATCTCTTTAACATCTCTTTCTTACTAGAAATTCAATTTGGTGACAAGATTGCCTGATCTGGCAATTTGGGAACTGATTAGACAAAAAGAATTTTACTAGTCCCTTTACTAGTCCACTTATATTGCTTTGGGGAATAAAAGGTGTCATTTTTTGTGGCAAAAAGTCTTTGTAGTTCTGTGCAGAACAGGAAAGACTTCTTGCTAAATATCTTGAAAACTCTCAACCACAAGAGGAAGCTGTGATACAGACAGCTAGATATAGATATATATAACAGATATTGTAGCCATGAACTCCAAATTTTCTAGTTCACATGAAATATTCTAGGGCATTTCAAATGAAGTTTCTCATGGCTAAGCAGTTGAATCCTGTCTTAAATCAGGAGGAAAGAATGGGAAAAAAATGGATGGAAAGATATTTTGGGCTAACTGGGCTCTGGATCCACTGTTGATAATTTAAAATCTGCATTCCTGGAAATGACTGGATAAAATTCAGTTTGACAGACATGATAGGGGCTAGTTTGAATGAGGTCGAAGGAAGATTTGGCAATGCTAAACATGTTTACTGGAGCCTATGTATGGTGTAAAATGCTGTTCCCAGCTCTTGCAGCAACGATCTGTCAAAGTGTAATAGATACAACGTATTAAGGGCACATCAGACTTACATACTTATATATCTTTTCATAACAATTCATCTTTTCTCTTCTAGGAAATTTCCTACATATGTGTTGTACATCAAATATGTGCAGCAGGAAATACTGGACAGAAATGAAGGGCTCCTGCTATGGGGTGTCAAGCTAAAGTATATCTTGTAGAATCAATTTGCCCAAAAGGAAAATATTTTTGATTTATCTTCACTTCATAAAGAACTCATCACTAGAAGATTTCTGGCAGTCATAATGGAAGTCCCTGATAAATAAGGCAAGTAATGTAAACTGAACACAGCGAAAAAGGTAAAATTTCTTATTTTTTATCTAATCAATAAATTGCCTGGTCCATCCAGAGTTGAACTGCTCACTATTAAGTAGTGAATCTGTATTATCAGCTGGCTCTTCAGATTTTAATTTATATAAATTAAATTTTACTTTCTATAGACATGAACTCCCACTGATTTCAATGTGAATAATACTGTTTCTTTGAGAAACTGAAGCAATGCATAAGACTAGATGCAGCTTGACATGGCACAACAAGGCACAGAGTACTTCCAGTTAGTTTTGTTTTCCTGCATAGCTAAAAAGAGGAATTAGAACAATATTTTGTAGGCTAAAGAAACTCTTTAGAACTCTCTAAAATTTGAAAATTTATTTATAATTTTTGTCTGTAGTCCATAAATTTGATGTGTCATCATATGATTTCTGCAAAGCCAAGTTAATGGTGCAGTAGATCAATAACTTTATGTTAACAATAGGAATTCAGTTAGGCCTGAATTCCCCCTGCTGGTTTTAGTCACCAAGGCATATAACTTTCAATTTTTCAATAGTCAGCAGAAAGAGACAAATGTTTTCAAGCAGCGATTCAAACAGTGAGCAACTCCAATTATAAGAAGGTTGAGTTGCCATTTGAAGAATGTCTTTTCCTTATTATTTATTAGGTAAACATCTATGAATGGGCAGATAACTGAGCATCTAAAATCAGGTCAAATGAGTACTGTATGCTTTCCTTGGTTAGAGAAGTAAACAAAGAGGCTGGGCACAATGGGCAGGAGTCCTCTATCCTCTGCTGCAGAATCAGTACAAGGAATGATTCTTAGATACTTCTGAGCACAAACTGCAGTGTTGCCATGTGAATGGTCATACTCAGGCATAAATTTAAAAGACATGCCAACTATCTTCCATGCCAACCTCCTGTCATCAGAGCCACTATTGCTTGTTACCCTAGGTATCCATTTACTTTTTCTTGGCTGGAATGCAATGAGGCCAGTTTCTCATCTTCACAATTATTTTTCTATGTGTGTGTGACCAGCCTGATGATTCTGACATTACAGCCATCTCCAGCTCCCATGCAGGGGATAATCCTCCTCCTTAATTGGAACTGCTCAGTGTAACAAGCAGAGCAAGAAACTGCTGCTGCTGCAAGATCACCTGCTGGCTAAAGAGGCATTTCAGGCAGCCACAGGGAGCTGGGGTCTAGCCTGTTTCACTTACTAAATCTTTACTCCTGCAGCAAATTACTATCTTGCCTGTGTACCCAATGGAGAAAAACAGTACTAAAGACCTTCAGAAGAAAAATTAGTTCCTTTCAGACTTTCAGCGTTCAGACAGAATGTTGCAGAAATTATATATTTTTATATTAAAAAAAAAATATTTTTTTTTTTAAATCACCTTTGCTAAAACTATTTCCCAGTAGGTCACAGATCAGTTAATAGGTTGCTTCTGTTATAGCCAGGCTTGCTGGAGACTCTGATACCCTATGATATATCATAGCTTACACTGCCACCACTGAAATAAAAGTAGAACAAAATTATTTCCTTTTGATCAAGAAAAAAAAAAAACAACACAGAAAAGGAAGGAAACCATAAAAACTATGTTTAAGTATGAAGGTATTAAAATGTGTAAACAGGTATAGACACATGGTCAAGGAGAATCAGACCTCTAACTGCTAAAAATATAAGCCAACGTGCATCAAAAATCTTTCTAATCTGAATAAGACGTGTGTGTATGTACAAATGTATGTGCATGCAATGTGTAGCTGAGAATTTCAAGAATCAGGAGAAATTTCTGTAAAGGGAAAGATCTGCATAAGAAGTTCATTAATAATAATCTCATTAATTTAAACTCTCCTTTCCTATCCTGGCTAGCCTTGACCTGCATAAATTATGCAGGTTTCAAACAGCTTTTCTAGCTGTTTTGTTGAATAGATGAGCCTGCTGCATAGCTAGAGCACATGACCTTCGGATGCTTTCTCAGAACAAAACCAGTCTATCATGGAGACTACCAGAAAAGAAAAAAGAGAAAAAACCCCAAACAACTCACACAACAGTAGAACTTATTTTCTGTTTAAGTGGGAATCTTTTTTTGTTGTTGCTTCCAGAGCTAAGGTAAACCTTATCTATAAAGCAGCTTTCTAAACAGAGTAAGTGATATTGCAAGATGAAGTTTTTTCAGTTTTAGTGATAAACTGTAGGGATTTTGATTACCATTTTCTACCATAAATTATGTGTCCTTTGCTGTCTATAGTCTTCAAAGAGCTTAAGAGCTTTCTTCTCAGGGCTGCCTTAGAAAAAATTGCTAAAATTCCCTAAATGTTATCTTAGAATTTTTATAATCTGTTTTAGTAATATAAATGAAATCAACACAATGTAATTGTTGGAGAGTAAACAAGATTCCTAAACCTGTCTAACAAAAAAGCTAAAACAAAATACCTGTATTTGACAATACTTCTGTGCCTTTTAGTTATTAGAGTGTACCCCGGGTTGTACTCAGACAGACATTTTAAAAGTGCACTTTCCTCAAGAATACAATAAACTTCATCCTACTTTATTATACGAGGCTAAATTATGTTGGCTATCAATAGGAACTCATGCAATGAATATCGTTTTTCTTACACTCTAGTACATCCAGCGTCAAATGAAGATCCTATTACCTGTATAAGTGCAGACTGAAAAAGACATCCCTTACCCAAAAATCCTCACAGCCTGATATGAGACACTGATGCTTGATATCTGCCTATGTGTCTTAGAATCTGATAGAACTTTAATGTAAAACTTGTGGAATGGTGGACATACCAAATTATTTCAAAGTTGTTTAGAAATCGACCATTTCATTCACAAACAAAAGATAAATGATGTTTTGAAATTCTCATATACACATCTTGACCTACCAGTGATGCTTCCTATATGGACATGAACTTGTGTCAAAGCCTTATTTAGTGGAACACACAAAAGGAGAGAGTCATCTGAGTCCAGTGCAACTACTGTAACTACAGACATTCATAGAATAAGCGTCCTGCTCACAATGGCTTTTTAAATGTCTGCTGCTCACAGCAGTATGAAGACAAAAGTATTTCCAAGCTCTTTTTGTCAAATAATGTAAAAAGTCTCAAAATCTATAGTATACCAGAAGAGAATAGGAGGCAGCAAAAACCTACCCAGCATCTTAGAGCACTGCTATATGAATTTATTAAACTAAACTCTCAAGATTTTATTATGAAATAGACTGTACCCAGATCTACAAAAATGGAACTAACTTCCCCTTCTGCCCAGTATAAACCCTCTTATAGTACATTGAACTATGAGAAATCTTTCTTTCAAACTCCAAATCTGGCACTCAGTTTTAACCTTGAGCACATGAACAAAAGATACCACCTATATAGTTGTGACATTTCATTCATACTAGGATTAACAATGCACTCCTCTCTAAGCCATCCTCTCAAACTGTAGCAATCTTTCAACATTTATAAGAAATGAAATTCTCTTCCTTCTCCTTGTCTATCTTATAAAATGACAGGCTTTTTCTGAAGGTGAAAAATATCCTCTCTGATCTTCAGAAAGGTCTTTTCTGGTCTTCAGAAGAATATCTGAAAAAAAATTAAAAAGTGTTTATACTGAATATGTAAATACAGTTCAAACAAATATAAGTCCACTTTAAATCTTATGGCAAATGTCATCGTATAAACCTATACTTGATACAGAATGAAAGACATCAGACCAACATTTTAGGTTTTCCTTGACATGCGTATTTATGTAAATTTACTTTTATGTACATCTGACATACATATTTTGATAGTATTCTGATCAAGATCTTCAGCATCTAGGTCTGTATGTAGATTTTCAAACTTAAAAAATCTAAAAATAGATCTAAACCAGGTATTTAGGCATGAAGTGCTTTAGTTTAAAACTGGAGCTCTAATATGTATTATTTCATGCTTAAATTGCTCATCTCTTCTTTTATCTTGCCCCACCTTTTGTGATAGATAAACATGTTCATTTCTGAATTTTACACATCAGTCATGGAATCACTTGGAAAAAAAGAATAGGTTGGTAGGATCTCTGGATGTCTAAAGCAGTCTAAGTTACATCTGGCTCCTCAGGGTTTAGTCCAAAACTCTTGAAAATCTCAAACGGCCGAGATTTCATGACATCTGAGTGAAACCTGTTCTAATACTTGGTATTCTCATTAAGATTTTTTTTTTGTTTTTAATTATATCTGGAAGACATGCCTTCTTTGACCATACAAAGATGCTATATCAGATTGTGTTGAAAGCTATACTAAGCTAAGGTGAATTAAACTGGTACCTTACGCAAGGGTGTAGGAAAGCACCTTCATCAGCCTGAGATCTCAGGCTCCTGGCAGCCATGAAGAGGGAGGCCTCTTTTAATGATAGAACAGGTATTTGTATATAGGCTGGTGACTGCTAGCCAGAAACAAAATCAGAAGTGAGCAGTTACACAGTTAGACCTTCTTCTCTTGCTTACAGAACAGACATGATTTTGCCATCTATATTTTTCTAAAGTCAGGTGCTCACAACACCAGAGCATGCTGAGCCAGCTGTCACAGCGCAGCTCCATGGAGAGCTAGCTCTGTTTCTGGTAGCAGTTTAACTCTCTGATACATTAGTGTGGCACCATATGCAGTCTAATTAGCTGGGTCAATGGCATATGTAATGTAGCTATACATTTTCCAGTCCCAAAGCTTGCTGGTTAAGATTTAAGATGTAGTTTGAGGTTGTATGTTGTGCATCCCATGAATAAGTAGAAATGCTATTGATAGTTTCATCCTTTTTTGTTAATAAATGTAGAAGTTTGTCAAACAATAGTTTGTCAACAATAATGTCAGATTCCAAGATAAAAAATTTCACAAAATACATAGATCAGACAAAAAGAATTCAACAGTGGATCTGAAAAATTCAGCAACTAAACCAGATGTGCTTAGTTCTTTATGCTGATCATCATGGTGCAGCTGTTTCAGCTGTATCACTTTGCATACAGATGCCTTTTAGCAGCTTTCAAATCCTGAGAGTGGCTAGTGTAAGCTGACATGATGTTTTGCATCCCTACAATTAAAAATTACTGCAGATGCTTTACAAGCATTCTTCCGGTATGAGAATGCTTGTTTCCTGAAAGTGTGGAGCAAACGTTTGCTGTTAAACTGAGTTACCCTTCACAATGTTAGAAGTTTATGCAAAGTATTTCAGAACATCAAAGTTATATATTATTTTTCAAGATGGAAATCTGTAGAAGCAAAGACAAGACTCTAATTCAAAACCAGGAAGAAAGCAAAGTATCTGATACCTTCAAGAACCACTCAGAAAAATATCCTCCTCTACTGGTATTCTCGTGTTTTCTTTAAAGGATCATTTTACAATTATCATTCCCCTATTTTCCTGAATTGCTTTCATTTGGTCTAAAGTGTGCTATTCCCAGTATCTCAGGATGCTGGTTTCTCCTGAGTTCAAAGACATGGTGTGAATTATTCTTTATGTACACAGCCATATACTACACAAACTGAGCTGGGGATTAAGAAACAAACAGAACAACCTCTACTAAAGTATTTAGCAGTATTTTCTATCAATTACTTTGGCAGGAAAATATCTCATGAACAGACTTTTTCAGTTTTTCTTTGAAGACATAGCAGACTGAATTTTGGCTTAGGAGATAATAATGTAAGCAGGAAGTGACTCAACTGAAGTCAATAGAATATAAAAAAATTCAAAACTACCTTTAGTAAAAATTGAACCAAGTCCATTGAATTTCACTGGGTTTTTATAGACATTTTTCTGGAATACACTGGAGACATTTTGCTTATAAGTAAGGTAAGTAAACCTGAATCGTGAAGGTGTTAAATAACTGCATTGTCTCAGTACATGCAGGTCTTGCTCAGTCAGTGTTCTCAGATGGAAAAATTAAGGGCTAAGGCTTCCATAAGTAACAGGAATCAGCAGGATTTTGTTTTTTAAATACCAGTCTTTTTCCATGGTAACCTAAAGGCTGAATTATGAGCACAGAGATTTTACTTACTACTGCTTCTGTTACTGTTAAGAAATGTAGATAGAAGGTACCATATCAGCTAGTGAATTATTTCTGAAAACAGTTGTCACTTTATAAACACAGGCCCAGTAAAACTCAGAGATCTCAATTACTTTAAAAAGAATATTTAACAGAATTCTTGATGTAGATACAGTGGATAAATAGAATATAACCACAATGAAGTTAGTATTCGTAAGAGTACCACGTAAGCATTGGTAAAATTGAAAGATTCTCAAAGAAATATCATTAAAATTAAAAGGTTATGGTGTGTGTACCTTTAATAATTTTATAGTCAACCCAAGAGTTCAGGTTGACTTGCAACCACAGTCGTATACACCACATTGTAATGCAAAAATGGCCCATGATGGATCAGAACATAAGGTCCTTACGGCCCAGTATGATGCCTCAGACAGCAACCAAACGGAACGGTATGTAAGTATGCAACAGTGAAGTAAGATTGCAAGATCCTATTCTGCACTCTGCATCCTTTCCTGTCCTGCTTTCTTACTCCCAGCCACACTTGTACTAGTGTGCATATTCACAGAACTGCACAATAACATACAACGGGAAAATCACTCAAGTTTGATTTAATCCAGATCACTGCCTTGTGAAAGACTGTGACTAACTGATGGATTGTAATTCATATAACCATTTTACTTTTCACAATATAATGTGTCAATGCATTGCCCTTTTTGCACTTTGGAAAAATTGGGGGGGGAATTTGTTCTGAACATGTTAATAATAATTTCTCATAATGCTCAAAAATGTACTTCTGGAAAGAAATGAATAGTCAATCTCTATTCGTGTTTTCTGTGACACATGGTCTTACCACAACTTCTGCTTGTGTAAACGTAATTATCCTAACAGC
>JANHGB010031313.1:0-11204 GCA_026283785.1 Coracopsis vasa
CGGGTGCGGCGGTGACGACCGGGTTCATCCTGCTCCTCACCTGGTGGCGAGGTCTCAGCGGATCGCGCCTCGTGCTGCTCGGTGTGGCGCTCGGCGCGCTCTCCATGGCGTATGTGTCCTACCTGCTGTCCCGCGTGTTCGTTGCCAGCGCGGTCACCGCCCAGATCTGGCTCACCGGCTCGCTCCAGGGCCGCGGTCCTCCCGCTCGCTCTCCGAGAGTCCTGGGGTTGGCCGGGGCTGCTTAGAGCAGCCGCTTGCGGCTCCGCGGACGGTGCCCACCGGGGAGCGGGAGACCCTGTACGACTGCCGGGGCAGGGGGTGGTGAGCGGCGACAGTGGTCGTTCGGCTGCCGTGAGTGGCTGCCTGCGAGCTCCCGGAACGCTTCGCTTAGGGGAGTCACCGCTCGGTCGGGTGCCTTCTGCGGGGCTCTTCTGTATTGATTTATTAATCGTAATATGTGGATAATGTCATTTATTCTGTGGTACTTCTCTCTGTGGAAGAAAAAACCCCTCCCCCTCCACCGAGCAAGCGCATAGGAACTTCCTTAGTTTTGTCAAAGCCTCTTCCTGCTTTCGGGCTTTTATACCTTATAAGGCAGTTTTCAGTGTCAAACCTGAACCAGATCTGTTTTAGAAATTCTTCTTTTTATTTAGCAGCTACCAGATGATGAAGAGAATGTGGTGCCAGTGATATATAGCAGAAAACGTGATTCGGGAGAAGGCCCTTGGGATTCAGGCTTTTTTCTGCCGTGGTATGGCTCCTAGAGGCTTTGGGCTGGGGAGCAAGCCGTCAGAAGTGTCTGTAAGGAAGCCGACCTGGAAGGGTTACATAGTACTGCTTGCAGGAGCCCACTCAGGAAGTGAAAACCGCGCTGTGACGTGCCGCTTGCAATGTGATTTTAAAGCTGAAATGTTTCGTTTTAGGAGTTATGCATCAGTTTTTCATTGGGAAGGAAAGTGCCGGTATATTTTCAAGGTTCTTCCTCTTTAGCTACCACTGTTGGCATACTGATTCTTTAAATAGTTGTTTGTTTATTTTTTGTTTTGTTTCACTTCTCATCCATCCTGCTAAAACTAATCAAATTTTTCAATGAATATAGGCACAGATATTTACAATACCCTTCTGGAAGGGCCTGTTCTTTTGAAATCCAACTACTTGCTTTTTGAAAGCACATGCTCACCTTCCTTTCAAGAGAATCTGTTTGGTGTAGGACATCGGTAAATTGGTCTCTGAGAATAGCAGGTACATATGTGTGTGTAATGTATGCATGTTTAACAGCTGCATGAAGAAGTCATACGTGTAGGTAGAGCAAGACCTACAACCTTGAATTCTGTGGTATGAAGGAAGGTTAGCATAGCAGGAATGAAAGTGTGTAGCTGAGTGTAATAGAAGTATATGCAAGTTTAACGTGACGTGTATACGCACTGTTTATCTTTCAGAACAAAAGATCTGTAATGTACTCTGCCACATGCTACTAGAGGCTTTTTCCCATCCCGCATGTTTGTGCATTGCAGGTACTCCCATTAAAGTCAGTAATTATGTATTTGTGGGTTTGCAAAGTACAGGTTGTGGCCATGGGAGTAGAGACATTCACTTAGAGCTTTCAGTGATGCCAAGAAGGAACAGCATGCTAGCATATAGCTGCATCAGAAATGACTTTGTCTTTTTAGTGTGAACGGTATACTGAGGGACAGCGTTAAAACAAATGTTCCCAGGGAAGATCTGCAAGTATTACATTATTCAACTTCAGTGCATGGGGCCTAGCCTCGTGCATAGAATGTAACATTCTTTGTTACATTCCTTTGTAATTTACATTGCTTTACATTACTTTGTAATCATTCATAATATGTCAACCAAGTCTTGCTTCTGTTTTATTTCCTTCCCCCCAGTCTTCAAAGATCTCACTAAGATACTCTGTTATTGTGCACCTCTCTCTCCCTTTCTGTGTATGTGTATATATATACACATACACACTTAATGCAACCAAACCTATTCTGCTCTTCAGGCTTTTCCTTTCTGATGTACTTCATAGTCGGAAGTTTTTCTTCACTGAAGTTCTGCTTCAGGAAACTGGGGGCAAAGATTTTTGGTGTTGGAAAAATTACAGTGTTGGAATTCATTGATTGCAGTAGACAAATATATGAAATGGTGAGCTTAAAAAGGAAAAATACGATACTTGAGATGAATAAGGAGCGGGTGGGTAATAGTGCAGTGGGATGTGATAGTATAATCATACTCATAGCTTTATTTATGTATTTATTTTTTTTTTAATTGGTGAAGCCCACCCAGCCCATCTCATTTTGTGTGCATGAGAACATGACACATAAATTATATCAGCCTTGTGCCCTGTGCAGATTAGTTGAGGTCTCACCTGGGGTACTGTCTTGTCTACTAAAAAGAAAGCAAGTTAAAGGTGGCGCCTGAAAACAGGAAGAGAAAGAGGTTTCAAAAATGCAACCAGAACAGAAAGGTTGAAAGGAGCTGCCTTATTTAGAATAAGCAGGGCTTTGAAAGTGCACAGATTTTCCAATAAGTCGGCTTTTTCTAGAGGGAGAGGATGATAATTTACAGTCCAAGTAGAATTTACCTTAATCAGCAAAAGGGCAAACATAGGAGAGGTATTAAGGGTATCTTCCTACATGTCTTGTGCCTGTAGCCAGAGGTTCAGTTTGTGTCGTATGAGATGTGTTTGGTTGGTTGGGTTTTTTTTGTGTGTGTATGTGTTAATTTTTTTGCCAGCTAAGACCGAGAAAACAATGGATGAGAAAGGTGGGAGAATTATGCCTTCCAGCATTAGCCTGCTTAGATTAGACAAATTTTAAGAACCCCTTTCAAAGCGTAGAGGTGAAACCACAACAAAGTTTGGGGAAATGATCTGACTTTTGTTGTTGGAGTTTTTAGCAGATTAGTTGGACTTTTTAGGGATCATCCAAATACATGTCATATAGCTGGAACAGCCAAATGAGTGAAGTTAGTGATATGGCAATCAGATTATGAGTACAGCAAAAATTCCTCTGGTGTTACATTTGTTATCTTGAAATTTGCATTCTTCACTTAGGCGAACCTGATATCTAGAAAATAAGGTAATTGATACCTAGTAAGAGCAGGTAAATACTTAATTGTTGTTTTAAAAAGCTACTTGCCTGAAGCAGTGTCCCCTAATTATACAGTAAAGGCATAGAAATGAAAAATCTGAAGAATGAAGTTAGTTAACACAGTTGTTTAAAACTAGGATTATTTCTTTCTCTAATTAATAGCATTGCCTGGTTTAGTTTTAAGTATGTTGTTGTTTTGCTGGGAAACTTATAAAACAACATTGTGAGCCTTATTGTCAGGAAGTACTCGTCTATGTCAATGCTGAATTTGATTTCAGTTGGCTTCTCTAAGTCCTATTTTTTCCATAAAACATGGGCACCTTGTCCCTCAACAATGAGGTATGAAGTAGCACCTGTGGGCTTTTCTCTTCATATCCTCTGTAGATTTTTATGATGTTCACTAATTTGGTATGTGTGGTGTGAAGGAGACTCGCCTCGGACTGTGGCATATCTAAGGATTACATGCATATAAAAATAAAAGAAAAATAACATGAAATTACTTCCATGAAGTGTATGAACAACATAACAAAGAAAGAAAAAGGCTTTTAGTAATTTTTTATAATCTCAGTAGGCTGCGTTGTTTTGCTCTGTACCTTTCGGGTATTTGAATAGTGCTTTGCTGCGTGTTCTACAGGCAAACACAACACAGCCTGCAAGTCATGATTAAAAGCTCTTCCTACGCCACTTCAGAATTTTGCTTCATTAGGTTGACAAGTAGATGTTAGCTGTGTCTTTCTGTGTGAATGTGTTTTGTTGTTTTTTTTTTCTTTTTTTTTTCCCCTCAGTATAAACTTGAATAACACTGAATTAGTTCATTTGGGATGGCAGATAATTGCAGGTGTGCAAATTAATACCTCTTCAGCTGAGCTGAAGTAAGTGGCTGTGTAGCCTACTGCAATTCCAGAATGAGAACTGAATGTTAGCAGTGAAAGTGATTTAAAGAAAATAACTTGCATTTTATATACCAGTACTTTCTGTTTTCTGTAGGCTTGTGTGCCTTTTCTCTGTGGCTATCAAGTAGATCCATTAAATGCTTGAGTGTCATTGGTGACCATTTTCTCTAATGTACCCAAGACTCTCCTGTTGGTAGGGTCATATGTGTTGGTTAGCCTTCTCTTGAGTAAATTGGTCATGTGATTGTGTGGGGAAAGAAATAATCTGTTGTCTCACATCTCACCTTTTTACATCTCCTCTCATATGCCAAGCTAGGCCCCTTTTTCAACTTCCCTTACACAGGTTACAAAAATGGGTGTGCTTGTGTTTTGGGGCTTTTGTTGTTGTTGTTGTTGTTTGTTTGTTTGTTTTTGTTGTCTTTTCTCTTTCCTGACTCCTACGGGAGAATTAAAGGTTTCAGGGTTGACTGGAGAGAGACTTGCTGTTCACGATGGGAGTACAAGAGTCTCTCAACAGTTCAAAAGCAGTCTGGGTTTGCTCTGAGCTGAGAGCCTGGAAAATTGAGGTGGCTCAGGATTTCCAAGCTTTCTCATTGTGAAGTTGCAAGCTGTTCTTTGGAATGAGTCACTTATATGTCTGAGAGTTTCTTGGCTGTTTAATTTCTTTAGTCAGTTTTGCAGTAAATGAAGTAAGGAGAAACCTGGGTACATGAAACCTCAGAGAAGCTGAAGTTGGCTGGTGCTGATGTGCACAGTGAAGCAGGCTTTCTGTTGGGGATCTTCTCTACAAACACTAATTCTCTAGTTAATCTTCATGCAACACCTCAACTCAAGTTAGGAGCTTTATGCTCCTAAGTAAAGCAAAGTATTTATGGGTTGGGTGTCTTCTGATGTGAGAAGTTATGACAAGATTACATTGTTCTGTTCCTCTTCTGGGTTTTGACCTGGTAGTGTGAATGAGTACAAGATCTATGAAAAGCTAATGGTCTTCAATAGACAGTAGAGATATATGAGAAGAGAAATCCAGTGCTATAAAAACAAGGTGAGAAATAATAGCCTGTATTGTTTGCTCTGTAAATTCTAGTATCTTGTACTGAACCTTGAAATGATTTTTCTTTCCTAATGTTCTAGACCTGGGTTATTTTCACAGATTTTCAGATCATCACTTCTATTTAGTATAAATATTTCAGCACTATGGTGTTCTTGCAGCTTATATTTCAACTGGCTATCTTGTCATGACCTTTTGTGAGTTCCAGTTCTGTTCTCTTTTGGGATGAATTTTCTCTATGTTGTGTCATTCCAGAAGTAATTTTTCATTATGGAAAGCATGAATAAAATAATTCCTTAATGGAATATGGAAAAAGTATTCTTCCAGGATTTTAAGAGAATCTTTTCCTTGCCAGTAGCTGAAGTGGTTGTGAAGGGAGGCGAAAAGGCTTCATCCTTAACGTGGAAAAAGGAGTTGTGCTAGATTAAGAATTGTGGTTTAATAATTCTTTTTTAAATAATTGCAAAGAGATTCTGAAGACCCATGATGACTTGTGTCTTTTAAATGATTCAAATACATCACAGTCTGTGTTGCAACGCTAAATGCACAGAACATAATTAAGAATAGTAGGAATTCAGATGGAAATATATGTATATTCCTATAAACACACATATATATGTATTGGGGTTTTTAATCCCATTGGAGGAATCAGTTTATATCTTATTTGATTGCGTGTCAGAAGCCATCCAACGTGCATGGCACCTTCCAACCCTGTTCCTCAAAAAACTTCTGTTTCTACTTTTCCTGTGTCCCACAGATACTGGAGATACATTTATGCATACATATAAATAAAAGAGGGTGCTGGTGGTGGTGTTTCTGAGTAGAGGACAAGCCCACTTGTGTCCATGGGCTGAATTTGTTAAGTTAATGATAAATGATCTATGTTCTCTATACAGCAGAGCTCCTAGTCATGCATGCAAGGAAGCTTTTGAGCCCCTGAGACCAGAGTACAGCCCTTGTTGTGAGGAAAGATTTGAGGGAGGGTGCGGTTGTAGGTGTGTGTGGATGGGACAGGGCAGGTTCCCTTCTTGTTTCTTGGTTGTTTAGTACTTGGCTTGAGTGTTCTGCCCAGAAAGTATGTTGATTGCATGAATCTGATGGACATTTCTTGTCTAAATTAGTTGAAAATACTGTTTCTAGGAGTTCAGAAAAATATTGTGCAAGTTCCTGGCTAGTAAGTGTCCTCCTTTTATAGGCATATATAAGAGGCTTTGCAGTTGGTCTTTTAGTTCATGCAATTTATAAGTTTCAACATAATGTTTCAACATTGTTTCATCATTGTAGACTTTCTTTGGGAAATGCAAAAAGGCTTTGACAATTTTAATCAAACTTTTATTTAATTTTGAACAAACATTCTTCATTTAAAGACTTTTAAGGAGACAACATTAAATTCAAAGGTAAAATAAGTAAAATCATAGTTTATCCCCAATGAAATTCATGAGTTCTTTCTGCTCTGCATAAGAAAAGGAATCTCTGTTGCTTTAATTTTTAATTTTTGGTTTGTTTTAGTCACTGAGCTCACCTATATTCAGGTGCTTAAACCTAACAAAAATAATCCTTGGGTAGATGATTAAAAAGTACAATTTGATTGCACACTCATTAGTGGGATTATTTTAATCATCAGAATGAAGCAGCTGTCCTTTTTGCCTAATCAGTTATGAGGATTATATTTAAAGTTGAAAAAGTCATAATTTCATCCACTGACTTAATGTAGGGTATGACATCATTCAGTTTTATTCATTTTGCTCTGATCATGAATTTGCATTTTTAAAACTAGACATGGAAAAATCTCCAGATAAATTTAGATACTTTTTTTTCTTGTTCTGTGATTTCCTTTTACTCTTTATTATTCTCTTGTGGTCATTGCAAGTGTTTGCAGCTGTGTCCAGGATGTGTTTTGGCATGCTCCGTCTGTAGAAAGCAAGATGCAGACAGGAGGTTGTCTGTTGATGCTTTATTTTGATTGTGCTGCAATCAGTGAATGAATCCAAATTTTAATTCTTCAATTGATGCAGTATCTTTTATCTGGTTTTGCAGTGTTAGCATTTTATTTATCATGGCTTGTCTTAGACTTATCCTGCTGTTTTATCATCTGCAAGAGTTTTCACAATATGACTGCTTGCATATTTGCAATCAGACTTCAGAATCTCGGTGATCTTATTAAATGAGACCTACTTTTTATTTTAAATAAAACTCAGTGGTATGTTTTTGTCCACAGCTTAGTGGGGCATGTTTTTTTTCTACAAGACAACTGTTTCTAATTGGAAGCTGTTTTTTTATTAGAAACATGGTGAAACATGATAAATATGTAAACTGGTGTTTTAATGCAAGCCTGTTCTTGATGGAAAACATTTGGTTACCTACCCAGATGCTGAAGTGGTACCTGGTGTACTGGGCAGATTGGAAGCGTGCTGCGACAGTCTCCTGCGCGCTGGCTGTGTGCTGCTTCTCTCCTGTCCCATGCTCCGTCTCTGCATTCGGTTTCATTTTACCCTCTCCTCAGATTGATGTGATTGGGGTGATAGCATAGTAGCTGTTGGTTCAAAGCTGGAGCTTTCAAGTGCTGAAATTGTGCAAATAACGAACACAAATGCTCAACAAAAAAATTTTTTTTTTTTTTTTCAAATGTAGAATAACTTTACAGTTTTAGCCACTGTATTGCGTTTGTTTCGAAAAACTTCCAAGTCAAGTTTGTATCAGCTATGGCTCTTGACTTAGATTTTAATTACTTAATTTCTTCAAGTGCAAGATTTTGTTTACTTGGAAATTATATATTTTTTGGTTCAATTGATCCTTCCTTGTTTTATCTGTTGAAAAGTGTATGCATTCTATATATTCTCTTCTTGTTTTTTTTTCTTGCTGATAAATGTTTGTGCAATGTTCAGCTTATTTTGGGCAAATGATACACAAACTTGCCAAATTAATCTCTCCCTCATAATAAGTAATTTATGCTGTTAAGTAATTAGTCTTGCAGACTCCCAATCTTTTGGAGCATTCTTTCCTCATCATTCTGAAATATCCCATGGAGTAGTGTGGAAAGTGCTCAGAAACCTTGCATTAAATTAAATAAAAAGATACTAAAAACCCTGTAGCTGTATAGGTTAGTATTGTGTTGGTGTGGTGTAACACAGAGGCACTGTTAAGATACTTATTAGAATGAATTAGCCTAGAAGTCTCAAAGGAAGCACTAAGTAAAAAGAGAGCATTCTGCTTTTGCCAACACAAACTACTTTTCATTATTCAAAGATAATATCCAAAGCCGTTTGCTCCTCTTACTTTGAGGAAAATGTAGTGAAAGGAAAGCTAACTTTATTTTCTGTGCTAAAGTACATGTTAGCATTAAATATTTAAAATGGATTTTACAAATATAAAATTGACTAAGATTAGAAATCGAGATGGTAGTATAATCAGAATGCCTGAACTTGTGTTCTGTTAGTATTAAACTCCTAAATACGGGCTGGTTTGGTTTTGGTTTTTTTTTTTTGCGCTTTCCATGACTCAGTCATAAACTAGAGTTTTTTGGTAATAAATGTGTTATTATAACCCTCCTGTTTGTTTTTAGGAGAAGAGAACCTTCCTAGAGTCAAGTTACCAATGCTGCTGGGGTTTTGCCTTTTTTTAAGTTTTGCTGCTAGTAAGCATAGAGCAAAAATTTAAAAGTTGATTCTCTTCTCCATCCAAATGTGAGTAAAATCAAAAGTTACGATGGCTTCCTCTGTTCTCCAGACTGGTGTAATAAACCAGCACCTGGAGACTCTTACAAAGCGTGTGAATTCTGAATACTGTGTAGCACATGCTGCTTTTGCCTCTGTGTCCTCTTAGTCATGCACCTGGAGGGTTCTGGTCTGGCTTTTGTGGCTATGACTTCTTAGTTTCTGCTGCCTGTTTTAGCTAGATTTTACTAGCAAGCATTACAGTCATGTCTATGCTTTGAATTGTAGATATAGTGGCTGATAAAAAGCAGATATGGATAAATATTCTAGACAAAAATATAGATACTTTAAGAGAAGTTAAATTTTTTAGAGGTTTTTTTTCCTATTTAGAAATAAATGTTAGAAGCATTTATCTTTCAGGCTGCTTTTGAGCTCACTTTTTAAATTGCAGACCACTTCAATCTGCTTATGGTTTTACTGTGACAGTTACAGTATGTGGCAAAGTAGTACTTGTCAGGGTGAAAGCTGTTGTTCAAGTGGACTTGTATTTTTCAGGGAAAGTAATTTCAGGTACATAGGAATTCAATTAATGCCAAGGCCAGGGTTGCAGACTGTCAGATTTGTAATGTCTCTGATGTGTAGGGGTCCCGTATGTCACTGAAATATTACCAGCCACACTTTGTGTCTTGTCTACAGTGTAACAAGGTTCTTCGTCAGAAAGCACTTTTAATCTTGTGTATTTTTTCATTTATTGAGCTAATTCTTTGGCTTTCACTATTGATTACTTAAGAACATTTTTTGATCAGCAAGTGTTGACAGAAGTGATTGCCATTTAAAAATGCAGACTGGTTGTGTAAAAGGTAATATATGTATATTGATTAAAGATATAAAAATATGTAAAGCATGACTCATTTCAAAGCCTTTTGCTATCTTGTGTTTTATCAAGGACATTTGAAAAGAGACAGTAAACTAAAATATTAATACAAGTCCTATTTTCCTAATATAATCTGTTCCTTCAGGGACTTCTGATCTGCTGTTGCTTAACCAATTCGCCCCTGATGCTAGAGCTGGTACCTTTTTTTGAAGTGGCAAGGTGGCTTTCCTTTTTCACCATCATCTGCTTACTACTTCTCTTTATGGGGATTTGAAAAGTAAACACTCCCTAGAGTTTTCAGTCTTATCTGGTGTACAAGAAGGATGATAAAAGCAACAAATAAAAGCATAAAGGCTTGTTCAGGCTTTTTAGTTATGTGAGGTTCTATGTATGAGGACTAGGGAGTCATCTGTGTTTGAGAAGTGTCCCACTTTTTAATGTAGCTTTGCTATTAAAAGACAATAAAAGCCACTGTTTCTGTCTTACAAATTCTGTCTATGTAGAATTTACCCTGTTAAAATGGGAAAGGATATTAAGCCCTTTTTGATGAAGTCTTTAATGGACAGACCATTTCTAAGGAGCTAGGAATTGAAGAGAAGAATCTTTCAGTTCTGTTTAAATATTGGAGTTATTGCTATTTACTTTATTTCAAGCCATTTTGAATATATTGCAATGCATGTGTAGTATGTGCCGCCCCCTTAGAATCTCCCCACTTTCTGAGCTTTTCTGTAGCAACTTCTACAACCTGCTCACTTCATTACAATTTTCCTAGAGATAAGGTAACTTAGCTAGCAATTAATTTTGCTGCTGTATGCATACCTGCAACAAGAATTTTTACAAGCTTCAGTGAACTCACATTGCACCTACACTGTCTTGCATGCCTTCACGCGATGGCCTGATGTGAAAATATAAAATAGTGAAATGTAAAATAACTTGGGTTTTTTTTTTATCTTTTTGAGCCATTAATAATAATATTATTTACTTAATTTAGAGATACAAGTGATGCTTGAAATGTCATAAATGGAAATATTAAAGTACTCTTGTCCAGTCATATTAACTGTTTCTCTGTGAAATCTGTTATGCAGCAAAGTGTCAAGCTATGATGGTGGAAATCTGCATAAACAAAGTTTATTTTAGCAAGCAGCTTCATGTACAAACATTATAACGGTCCTTGCTGGTGTTCAAGTAGTATATATGGAGAATTTACTGCTGTGGTGTCTTCAGAGAAGTGAGGGTATGAGACTGGTTTTAAATGGCAAGATGGTTTGCCAACCATGCTGATGAAGGTAATTGATGTGCAAAGGCAACAGAATTAATAAGATTCTTTGCTGTTCTGTGTTTTGCATAATTGAAGCCTCTGTTTTCGAAGTTTGTCTTTCTTCTTGGTTGATGCAAAGAAATGGCCTGTGCAGTCTTATTCTCTGTTAAATTCTTTGGAGTAGACCCACGAGATGCTTCAGAAAGCCATGGAGTGAAATCTAGTTTGGCTCTTCAGCTGCTTAGTACTGGATTTGCATATGCCTTGTCTCTAAATTGGAGAGACATCAATTTGACAGGTAGACCACTTGGTGGATAAAGAACTGGCTGGATGGCCGCACGCAAAGGGTTGTAGTCAATGGCTCAGTGTCCAGCTGGAGACCA
>JANHGB010031315.1:0-25755 GCA_026283785.1 Coracopsis vasa
GTGGAAGGTGTCCCTGCCCGTGGCAGGGGTTGGAGCTGGATGAGCTTTAAGGTCCCTTCAACACAAACCAGGCTGTGTGTCCGCGATTCCCTCAACAAAACCAATCGGCTGCTGAGGCCTCGGGGCCGCCTTGGGCAGGGAACGAGCCTCCGCGGGGTGCCCGCACCATGGCAACGCACAGGGCGTCACGTAGGCCCTGCCCCGCCGCTTCCGGTTGCCCTCTCACCTCAAGATGGCGGCGCCCGTGGGACCGGTGAAGTTTTGGAAGCCCGGTGAGGGGCTATGGTGGGGCTGTGCGGGCGGGCTCCCCCCCGGCCCGAGCCGAGGCCGCAGCGAGAGCCGCAGCGCTGCCCCGGCGGCTTCTGGGGTCGCACGGGGTTTAGGCGCCGAGGGCAGCGGAGAAACGTGCTGCCTCTCCACCGCCGGCGCTGCAGAGCGGCGGGGTCTGTGTGGCTCCAGCCGAGCGTTGCACTTTACCGGGGGTGGCGGGATGCAGCCCCCCTTCAGCCTGGTGGGGCGGAGGGTTCGGTGGGGTCGCTGCCCTTCGGGGAAGCGCACAGGGAACCCCAGGAAGTTAAAGGCAGGTGCGAGGTCCTGCGAGTTGCCACACGCAGGGAGATCCCCACAGCAGGAAGGAGCTCACGAAGCCCTGTGGGCTGTGGGCTGAGCGTGGGCCATTGGTGATCCCTGACAGCAGAGAAGGTGACCTGCATCCCGGGCTGGGTGAGGGAAAGCGTTGCTGTTGGGTTGAGGGAGGTGATCCCTCCCCCCAGCACTGGGTGATCTGTGAGCTCCCCAGCACCACGACATGGACTTACTGAAGGAGGTCCCCAAAGTGAAGGGCCTTGAGTATGGCTGAGAGGTTGGAGCATGTGATGTGACAAGGGATGCTGAGAGAGCTGGGACTCTGCAGCTTGTAGGGGCATCAGGAGCATCTTTTTGATGTATGTAAGTAGAGGAGTGTAAAGAAGATGGAGCCGGGCTCTTCTTGGTAGTGCCTACTGACAGTACAAGAGGCAATGGGCACAAGCTTAAATGTGATAAAGTCAGCTTAAATACAAGAAAACCCTTTTCTGCTCTGCGGATGGTCAGGCTGTGGAACAAGCAGTCAGGCAGGTTTTGGGGTCTCCATCCAACTGACTGAGGACCTGAGCAGCCCCTGTAAGTGACTCTGTGGTAAGCGGAGTGTTGGTCTAGAAGGTCTCCAGAGGTCCCTGCCAGACTCTGCTGTGCTGTGGCTTGCTGATCGTTCTCCTGTGGTCTGGGTAGTTTGGTACCTTCCCATTTGTTTACCCCAAGGGGAGCTTGGTGGGTGTGAGTTTGGCAGTTTTAAAACATTGCCCACTGTGTTGTGGTATGCTGTGACATGCAAAGCTATTTCATAGTCTAGGTTAGTTTAGCAAAGAGCTTCTTAATCATTTGAATATTATAGTAATATGTGGTAGATACAACATGTATGTGTATAGCAATATGATGGCAATAGTGTATTAAAACCATAGAAAATGCTGTGAAAGAAAATTGGTATGTGATGAGCAGCAATGTTCATTAATTCTGCTGATTTGTCAAGATCCAGATATTCAAGTCCCTGATTCTGAACTTCACCATCTGTAAGCTACTAGGAAGTAAATTAACTATCCCAGCGGAAACCAGGACGTCTGGGAAGTGTATAGTTCCTGGAATCATTGCCAATCACTCTTCCAATTCAATCAATTTGCTATAAAACTTGAATAAGGACTGTTTTTAAGCAGTGGGAGAAATAGGAAAAGCCCAAACAAGCAAATCGTGCAAAACATGGGAATCTTATCTTTGCCCTCAGACTTTCCCATTTGAATCTGTAGCTAGAGATGTGATACATTCTATTACTAAGATGAGGGTTTGTTTCTAGTTCATTTGCATGATTCAGCATTTTTTATTATCAGTAGTTTTATGGTAACCTGCCACAGGAATAAATTAAGTTTAATTTACTGAGGTAAATTCAGATGTGAAACAACTGGTGTATCTCATAAGCGTGCAAGATTGAATGTTTATATGGTTGTTATTAATTAAGGGAAGTCCTGTTACCTGTTTGAATGGGTGGCTTAAAATTCATGGACATACTTCTGGGAAGGGTATTGAAGTTGCATCTGAACTGTTGCACAGAAAAAGAAGAATGTTCCCAAGATCTTGCTGTATATTTTTCCTATGTGGTTTTTCCCTCAATTGTCGTCTTTTTAAAATCCAAATACTTATTCACATTAGATTTCTATTTAACCAGCAGAAAACACAGATTTCATTTGAAAGAATTTGTTTACTGTAGTTGATATTTTGATTATTTTAATAGGAAAGTTAGTCTTTTGATATATGCTGCTACCCATGATTCCTACTCATCAGGAACATATTTATTTTGGTTGTATTGTGATACACAGAGGTGTGTTCTTCCAGTTAAAATCGACTTATGTTATCTAGGCACGGAAGGTCCTGGTGTCAGTGTCTCAGAGGAGAGACAAAGTCCTGCAGAGAGCAGTAGCATATCTGTCATCTATAATCCTTATGCTTCCCTTTCTATTGAACAACAAAGACAAAAGCTGCCTATTTTTAAGGTAAAGAAGTTCTTTTGGGTATATTAAATCTGTTGTATGATGTCTGTCTCTTATGCCTTTTTTGAAAGAGGAATGTAGAATCACTTTACAACATAAAGCAACAATTTCATGACCTTGATCTCTTTATTCATTGGAATTGATTGTCCTGGTTGACAGCTGTTACTGACAGATTTACAGGCTGTGTTATTTACTATATGTTCTATATGTCACTTACGGATTTCTGAAGGGCTGTTTAGCTTTTGGCAGTAAATCCATGTAAAATGATTTTACTGTCTCTGCCTGATATGTAAATATTGTCATTAATTAGTTTCTTATTTTTGTACGCATCCGGTTTTGATACTTGAATGTCATCTTCTGTTTCAGCTAAGAAATCACATCCTTTATCTAGTGGAGAACTATCAAACTCTGGTGCTTGTCGGGGAAACAGGTTGTGGGAAATCAACCCAGATTCCACAAGTAAGGGTCTGTTTAACTTGGTAAAATCAGGTATTCCCTTGGGGGATTTTGCATGAAACCAGCAATCCAGAACTGCACTATGAGAAGGGAAGTCCCCTGTGCTTGTGTGTGCGACCAGGAGGAGAGAAATAGAAGCAGCTGGTACTTCTGTAATGTAAAACCTTTTCCACTACAGGAAGGGACCAGAGACGACGCATAGTTTATTCTGGTACAAATAGTAGTCACTGTGCTGCAGTAGGTGTTGATACTCAGTAATGTTTAAAATTTTGTTGAAAATATGTTTGAAAGTAGGGAAATAAAGTACACTTTTTTTAGGTGCTTTCCTGTTGGAAATTTTTTGAATGTTGTATTTTTCGTGGGTTCGCAAAATTTTCTCATTTGTGAAGGGAATGTAGAAAGTCTGAGAATGTTTCAAAGTTGGTTCTTGAGTAACTTGGAAAATTGCAGACCAATGGTGAATGTCATCTGCATCAGTGTGACTGCAGGGCTTGTGCTGCTTAGCATTTTTTTTTTTTCAAGGGGTTATAAAATAGAGAAAAATGAAGAAGTTATAAAATATTTAAGACTGAAAGAACTGCTCTTAGGTGCTTTCTGAAAGTATATGTGTTTAGGAGATTTTATTATACTGTATTACTTCTGATGGTGAGATTAATAATACACAAAATCTCTTAAGTAACTGATTTGCCTGAGGATGTGCATCAGATGGTGTCAGAACCAGCAAAAAGCACATAGTATGGAGAACTAACACCTCACCGCAGTCACAGCATGACCAGTTCGTTTCTTACCCTCAGTATTTGTTTGCAGTACCTAGCAGAAGCTGGCTGGGCAGCCGAAGGAAGAGTTGTTGGAGTGACGCAGCCTCGTCGGGTTGCTGCTGTTTCAGTGAGTTTCTCCATGTCCTTATTTTCCCAGTTTAATGTCATTATAACTTCCACTTTATTAGCAGGAATGGTGCTGGCATTTGCTCCTGAATGAATAGATATTTCCTTCCTCACAGAATTGCTGGTACTATATGCTGAATTCAACTAGATTAGTAGGTCTTGCCAAGAATTTCAAGTCCAGAATTGCAGATGTAGAAGCTTTAAAAAAATGTTGGGTGGAATCAGCAGAATTGTGTATGAAAGTTAGACCTGTGCAGAGCTGTGATTGGTTCTGGACTAGAGCTGTGTGTGAACCTTAATTTTTTCACAAAGTAAGGTAGTGATGTAAATCTGTGTACAGTAACATAGCCGTTGAAAGAAAGAGGAGGTTGTGTACCTCTTTCCAGCAATTTACACCAACGTTTTTTGAATCTCTTTTCTGTATTATTTTTTTGTTGTAGGTTTTTCTTTGTATGTTTGTTTTAGTTTAGGTTTTTCCTTGTAAGAATGTCACAGAAAAGAAACAACAATTTTATTGTGAGAACTCTTTTACTGTATAAATAGATATACATATCTTTTCCTATATAGACATATATACATAGGATGTGTGGGAAAGCATAATGTCAGCTAGATGTACTACAAGAAGAAGACAAGGGGATGCCTAGGGCAACAACTTGTACTCTCTGGTAATAAAGAATAAGTATAAAAAAAGTCTGTACGGAAAACATTCAGTGCTCCTTGTTTTCATAACTGTTGCCAAACACTGACTCGGTGGGCTGAAGTTTCTGCTGCGGCATTCCTTTTACAGAAAACTGTGGTGCAGTTTTGTAACCCTCATTTTGCTTGTTCTTTATAATGTATTAAAGTGTACTTGCAGCAAATCAGCTTATGCCTCCCATGAAAATGTAGTAGACTGAGCAGCTGTACAACTTGCCCTTTCATCTCATCCAGTATTCTTTGATCATATCCAACATGGAGAGGGAAACAGCAGTTATCTGCATCTTGTGCTTTGGGCAGTCTGCCTGCAGTGTCCTCCCTTTTCTCCTTCACAGAACATCCAGCTGACAGTGCATGGTTCTACAGGAGATGTTGTGTATGCTGCAATGTTTTCTCACAACAAACTTAGTTCTCTTTTCCCTTTCATGTCTTAACACATTATTTTTAAGCCTAAAATAAAAAGATTACTTAAGCAGGGCTTAGTATATAGGCACAGTAGGATTTTCCTTTGAAATGCTGTTGCAAACTGCGTGGACTGTATGGCTCTTACAGGGAGATGCGAGATATAGTTGATGATTGCTTTGTCTTGAATTGAAAGTGATCTTTTATTTTAAGAGGTGTGCTAATCTGCTTTCTCATCTAGAGTATGGGGGGGAGTGTCAGAAGTAAAGACAGGTTGTTGCAGAGGCATAAGACACAGTTTAGAAATTCCTGAACTTCTGTTTGCATTACCCAGGCTGACAATTATCCTGAATGCTTGGGTTGAAAGTGATGGAGTGATAAGATTCAAAGTGAAATCATGAATTCACTGCCTGCGGGTATGGTTTAGAATGTCACTCAAATGACTGAAAGTAGCTTGCCCTTGGAATTCTACTAGGACTAATGTATATATTGTGGAGTTTTATTGTGCTGTTAGGTATTAAATGTCTTTGTAGCTTGCTGAAACCGTGGCCTGGTAGTATCTAATATTCTGTAGAATAAGTCTAAATAACTCAAGATATTTAGCTAAAGGAACTATTGGCCTAAAAGTGGTCCAGGGTAGTACTGTCACTTCTTTTAATTATTCTGCCAGTTCTCTATCTGTTTTCTGCATAGAAGATTCTCTGTTATTAAAAGTACAGTAGCATCTTTATTAAAAAAACCCCAAAAAACCAAAAAGGAAGTCTGAGTAAGTTCAGGGACAGATCAGCTTACCTGGTAACTTCTTTTTGTATGCCAAATCCCTGCGTTCATTCCCTTTTTGCATGCTGACTGTGTTCTTAAATTGCACTCCCACAACTGCTGGTAGGTGGTCATTTCTCAGCATTGAGACTGGTGGAGTAGCTGCCTTTGTAGATCTGTCAGAGTGCTTATCACAGAAAGGTATCTCTATGGCTTTCCTGATTAGAAGCAGCTTAAAACATTTACTAAGTTACACTAAAATATTTTAAAGCATTTACCAATTGTATGTTCAGTATGCACTGTTTATGTCAAACAGATTTTTGTGTTAGAATGAGAACAAATAATTCTTTGGAAGCATCAGCTCTATTTCCTGTTTTGATGCCAATTCTGTACAAAATAATGATACAGTGAAGAAATGTGCTGTGAACTGTCTATCGTTTGTAAGAATCTTTTTTTCTCAGATTGCAGGCAGAGTTGCTGATGAAAGAGGTGCAGTGTTGGGGCATGAAGTTGGATATTGTATTCGGTTTGATGACTGCACGGATCCACAAGCTACAAGAATTAAGGTGAAACATGAACAGTGTGTGGTTACTCTGAAAGGGTTAGCTGAAACTCTCCAAGTATTTTTACAAAATTAATGAGAACCTTATGATGCCCAGTAAAGAGAATACATACATTGCAGTTTTCCAGGTGGGTATCCCGAAAGTGTGCTTGAAAAGGCTGTGGCTATCTAAACCTTATTAAAGCGTGTACATGTTCTTTTCTGCTAGCCTGGCAGCGACCCCTCTGAAATTAAAGGGGATTTTCAAGGGAGATGTGACCAGATATTGGTACAGTGCTAGTGTGACCTGATGTGTCACACAAAGTCATAGGGAAAGGCTGCAGTGAATCACAGCTGAAGTATCCTCACCACCCTAAAAATAGATTTTGGTTAAAAGCACAGATAAAACATGAGATGAGTAGGCTGACTGAGTGCAATGTGATGTGGATTCAATAGTAAGCTTTGCAGCTGTTCTTCAGTACTGTAAGCAATATTAATGTTGCTTGTGTTGGTACAGATGAGAGTTTGCTTATGCTGGAACAGCAATGATGACAAATGAGGCAATTTACTTAGATTTTTGATTTCTGAGGCTAGTAGCTGTTTTCAAAGTGGAAGAACTGGAGATGCTTGTTCATTAAATGCAGCTGAAATCTTCAGGGGTTTTTTCGGATTTGGGTTTGGTTTTTTTGTTTGTTGGTTTTTTTTTGAGTGTGATGATTAATCATTTGGAGTTGGAAATCTGGAGGTTTTCACCTTGCACACCAGTTCTTGCCTAGTTCAAGGCCACATTTGGAATCCCAGGTCAAACTGTTGATGACTACATAAAGCTGGTTGGGTTTCCATGGGCTAGTAGGAAGTATTACATTTAAATGTTGTATTTTGTTGACATGTGAAGGTTTGTGTGGTCTACTTTGAGAGGGTCAATATTGCATTGACATGCAGGATGTTACTGAGAGCTGATTTAGCTATGTTATAGACAACAGTGAAGAAACTTCTATTGCCACGTTCTAGTGCTGCCAACCTGTTATTTTATTTTTTAATACAAAAATAGCTAAATTCTGATTAGAAACCGGTCAGTGTGATCACCTGTGGGTTAACATTCAGAAATACAGGAAGCTGGGAGGAAGCAGAGACAGGACACCTGACTGAAACTAATGAAAGGGATATTCCATACCACAGCATGTCATGCCCAGCATAGAAACTGGGGGAAGTTGCCCCGAAAGCCCAGATCACTGCTCGGGTCGGGCTGGGTATTGGTTGGTGGGTGTTGACCAATTGTATTGGGCATCACTTGTGTTTACTGTTTGTTTTTTTTTTTTTCCTTTCTCCTTTTAGTTTCATATTCTCTCCCCTTGTTTTTTCTCTTATCACTATTATTATTAGTGGTAATAGTAGTATTTTTGCATGATACTTTAGTTACTGGACTGTTCTTATCTCAACCTGTGGGGTTTACATTCTTTGGGTTCTCCTTCCCATCCCTTAGGAGTGGGGAGGAAACAAGAGGGGAAGTGAGCATGTGGCTGTGTGGTTCTGAGATACCAGCTGGGCTTAAACCACAACAATAATCTGTAAAAATCACATGGCTAATTAAGACTGCTTGGTGGGTTTTGTTTACATTTTCCTCTGCATTCACTTTCAGTTTCTAACTGATGGTATGCTGGTGAGGGAGATGATGGCTGATCCTTTATTAACAAGATACAGGTAAGGAGCCATGGAATGAATGCTTGCTGATGTGTAATTTGATAAACAACTGATTTTTTTTTTATTTTTTTTTAGGCTGAGGTATGGTTATTAGAAATTAAATACTAAAAGATGTGAAAATTACTTTAGGAGTTTAACTATTTGATGTTGTAAAGACTTAGAAAATCAGTCAATCATTGCAACACCAAACTCAGCGAGATTTGCTGCTGTGGTTTTGGAACAAAAGCTAAACGGGCTTTATGGCATCTGAAGAATTGTTTAATTTACTAGTTTTAAATTAACTTTCTTTCTGATGCCAATCAAATTAAAAATAAAAAAACATCAATAAAAGCAAGCATATTCCAGTATGCAGACAAGCCATGCAGTGCAGTAAAGCCAGACCCTTTTTTTCTAGTCTTTTCCAAACGCTAGCCTGAATAAAGAACAGTATGTATGGGCCACGTTATCTACATTTTTCTCCCTACCTTGTTCTGTGATTTTTTTTTTTTACTTCCACAGTTTTCTAAGTGGATGTGCACAGTAATAGTCCAGTAGCAGATTTCAAATAATGATATTTCTGGAAGATGGGAAGACACTGATTCTAGTGTCAATCATCAAACCATTTCTGAAATCTTAATCTTTCTGCTTTATTCACAGTGTCCTCATGCTGGATGAAGCCCATGAAAGGACTCTTTATACAGATATTGCCATTGGCTTACTGAGAAAGGTTATTTATTTTAATGTTCTCTGTAACCATTTTAATTTTCATCCTTTTTGTTAAACCTCTGATCGTGATGGCTGATTAGTGAATCCATTTGAGAGAGGGTGATTTCTGATTCCTTATTATTCTGCAGCCTGTTGTACATGCCCAACTATTTACTGTAGACATCTGTCACTCAGGATCCTCATGTTTCCTCCCCCCAGTGCTGAAATGTCTCCTTATTAGCAAAAAGGTGGCCTTCATTCTGGTTCTGCTGATCATGTGAAGTGATCTCATGGGGGGTTATTGTTGACTTTCAGCCTCGTGAAGATCTGACTCCTACCAGAAATTAACAGTAAACAATACTGATTACAGGCTGAATGCCCTTAAAATGAATATATAAACCTCCAGCCATCAGGCTGTTAGATCTGTGGAGTGATGAGCGTGCTTCAGTTCTTCAGCTGTTTTGTATTGTCAAAGTATTTTTAAAGAGAAGTTATTGGTAATCTTGGTTTTAGCCTTATATCTCAGAAAATAGTTTTTACTCTGGATGTTCTTGGTCTCTATCCTAGATTCAGAAGAAGCGTGGGGATCTTCGACTGATTGTGGCTTCAGCCACCTTGGATGCAGAGGTATAGCTCCAATGTGGTTTGAAATGAAGTGACCTTAAGTGACAACTCCACTTACATATATATATATATGTATATATATATATTGCCGCGTTTGGTTTTCATTTTGTATTAGCAAACTTTTTTGGAAGTGAATTTAAATATGAATCTGCTTTTCATATATTGATGTCTCTTTTTTTCTTCCCCCTCCTTCCCCACCCCTTCAAGCCCCCATTGGTATTGTTGTATGAAAAGATATTCCCTTGGCTTAATCTAGTCTAGTAAGAGACATTGGTTTAGCTCTGTTTTGCTGATGGCAATAATTTGAGACAACCACAGGCCAGTAAAAATGAGTGTTAAATGAGTAGATTCAATGTCAGTGAGATCCTACTAGTTCCCTTGATTGACTTGTGGCCTGTGGAAACTTATGTGACTTACTATAAACATTATTAATTTAATTTTGAGTAGGAACTGAAAACATGCTCCTCTAGATCAGAGCAGTGTTTCATCCAGCCCAGTGTTCTTTCTGGAGCAACAGCAACAATAGGAGATGCTGGTTAGGGAGAGTAGGGGAGCCTGTGCAGCTGCTGTGGGTCTGTTCTCTGTGAGCTGCCTCAGCACCTGCAATGGTTGCAATAGAGACATTACACAGTGCATTCCTGCAGTTTCCTTCTAGTATGTGTTTATGGACCTGCTGTTTGTTAATTTGGTTTTGAATCTGCTCGATGAAGCTGTAAGTCTTCAGGACATCATGTGAGCAATTTTCAGAAGTTTGCCACCTGCTGTGTAATGAAGTACTTTATTTAATTTCTTCCTTTTCTGCTCGTTTCATGAAGGACCTTCTGGTTCTATTAGTGTGGGATTTGCATTTTTTTTTTTTTAACACAACAATAACCAACACCAGTTTTACATTTACTTTATTTGTCACCTTTGATTCTGTGCACCTCAGCTGTGTGACTTCTCAAACTGCTGCTCCCCAAGCAGAGCCCCAGCCTTTTCAGCCTCTCATAAGGCAGCTGCTCCATTTCCTTTATTGTGTTCTTTGCTTTTCTCTGTACTTTTCCTAACTCCCCTGTGTCCTTCATGAGATGTGGTGTTGAGAGCCTGTGTGCAGCAGTGAAAGTGTAGGTGTACTGAGATTTCCTTTAGTGGCAAATATCATATGCCATAAATTTTTGATTGTAAGCTCTGGTAGCACTTACTCTGCTGTGTATTCTGTACATTAGATAATGTTACAGTACTCTGCCTTTGCAAAACTTTAACTGCCAAAAATAGCACGTTTCAAATAGCTTACAGGTAATGTAAAAATAATAAGAGCAAAATTATTAGTATGACTATATTAACGTTTGTTTAAATACAGAAAGTTTATGATATCTGTATAATGGTCATGAAAATCAAGATGGATTATTTGGGTTCTTAACTTCCGTTCTTTTGCTATTGTGCATTTAAAATACTTTGTGGCAATAAAACTAAATTTATGAAGGTGTCTCGCAGTGCAGAAGACAAAAACCTAAATCAGCCCAAGTGCTTTTACCAAGTGAGATGGTGGCGTTCAGTAAGAGCTATAAAATGTACTTGCTCATCCAGAAATGGATGAGAATATGCAAGCCGTACCCAAAACTTTGAGGACCAATCATTTCTAAGTTCTTCTTAGGTTTGACTTTGCTACTGTTACAGATCCAATAAGAAGTTTATATACCTGCTTTGTCCAGCAGTATCAGTTCTTCTAAGTAACTTTCTTACCTCTTTTTGATCTTTGCTTCTCAAAAGCAATAAACATGCAAGACTGTGTGTGTGTCAAATGCCTTACGCCAGACAGGAGAGAAGGCAACAAACCCCAAATCTAAAATTTTTAAATTGGCACTGTCAAATTTATGAATAAAACACCCGAATTGTAATAATTGAACTTCTTCATGTCTTGAGGTTTCTCCCTTCATTCTTTGAAATGTCAAACTGAAAGTGTTTCTTTTTATTTTAATGTAGAAATTCAAGAATTTCTTTAATCAAAATGATACCGGTGACCCCAGCAAAGATACCAGCGTGATCCTCACTGTGGAGGGGAGAACGTTTCCAGTGGACATCTTTTACATACAGAGGTGTGTTTGATCTTGTCAATGGTGCTTAGGAGGGTATGCAACTGTAGTATCATTTGGTCTATGTTAGAGCTTAGATGTTTCCAGAAGGTGTAACCTTCAATCTGGCAAACATTTGGATATTGCTTATAGCAGCTGACATGTTTTTAGGCTTGCTGTAGTGGAAAGGAAACAAATTAATTGCTGATTCCCAAGAACGCATCATGAACTAAATGTGGTATGGCTGTTGTGTAGTTTCCAAAAGCTAGCTTGCTTTTTGTTCCTTATGGAAATGAGGAGGCTGTACCTATTTTTCTGCTAATGTCTCTCCTATTTTCTCCCTGTAGTCCTGTTCCAGACTATGTAAAATCAACTGTGGAAACTGCAATGAAAATTCACCAGATGGAGAATGATGGTGATATTCTGGCATTTTTAACTGGCCAGGTACAGACATAAGCAATATTTTTGCTTTACAGCACTGAATTGTTGACTTTGCAAAGTGGCCTGACTCTCCTGCTTTCCTTAGCTGTGCTTCTTTTAGTCACATTAAAGATGACAGACATTTTTACATTGATGGGAGCAAAATTAGGCCAGTCAGAAAGACTTGTAGAAAATGTATGGCCTGGATTTATCAAAGCTAGTGGTGAATAGTTTTTCCCATTTAATACTTTCAGCCTTGTTAATAAATGGAATAGTGTGGGGGGTTTTGGTGCTAGTCACACCTGCAAAGTTGTTAAATTGACAGTGAGTCATTGCTAATAATTAAGGCAAATGGAATTTACATTTGTTGGGCGTAACATCATTAACATGACAGACAAACAAATTGCTGTGAGATACAAATTTACTTGTCTTTTCCTCTCTTTATGCCTGTCAGCTCACTTTGTAGCTGAGGAGTAGCGTATCATTTTTCCATTAAAGAGCTACCTTGAAGGGCTTCAACAACATCTTGCATATTTTCAAAAGAAAATTCTTCATCCTCACTATTGATGTAATTTTTGGAAGAATGAATTGGGTATCTCAGGAGGCAATGTCTGATCCTTTTGTTGCCTGTGTTTAAGAGTGAGATGCCACAGTTGATCTCTGAGACTAAGCATGAGGTTGAGCAATAAGTGCTAATGAAGTTACTATGTCATTCCTGATAAAGACCCACAGCATTCTGTGCTGTCAAAATAGATTGGCCTCCCATTTTGCTCTCACAAGTTGAGATGGAAAGGAAAATATGCCTGCTTCCTCCTGAGCTTTGTTCAATCCTTTCCTGGTGATTTTGCTCATATATTTGTGGTGTGACATTCTTTCAAATAACAATGAACAAAAATATTAATATGAACACATATTTATTATGAATAGCAATTTATGTAAGAATATTACAAAATTGAGCTAGTCAAAAGATCCCAGGGTTTGAACAATTTGAACTGTGGTATTTTGGTGCATTTTTTATATGTAGGTGACAGCTATGTGGTATGAAAGTGAAACCTCTCACATTCTGTCCCCTGTCATACTCTGGCTCTAGGAGGAAGTGGAGACTGTTGTTTCTATGCTCATAGAACAGGCTCGGGCCCTCTCTCGCACTGGAATGAAAAGACACCTCCGTGTTCTCCCCATGTATGCTGGGCTGCCTTCTTCTGAGCAGATGAAAGTGTTTGAGAGAGTTTCTCGCAATGTCAGGAAGGTAAGGCTGCTGTGTATGTCTCAATTTCTACCACCCAGAGGGGTATCTGTATTACACAGATTGCATATATCTGGCTCACATCATGAGACTATTGCAAACACTTACCGAAGGAGTCTTTCTGCGTTTCCTATCAGTTTTCAAACTGTGAACCAGGAGCATGTTCTCTGGCTTCTCTTACCACCTTTGATCAGTCTTAGACATGTTAATTCTAACTTTCCTGTTAACCTCATCAACTTTCAATTTTCAAGAGTCTTTGTGCAACCTCATATTTGTCTATGTCCAGTTGCAACTTCTTAATACTCTTAAGTCTTTTACCTGGTTTTATTTCTTTTTGTGGTCTAAGTGTCTATGGCTGTTTTTCACCTGTACTGGAAAAATTAGTGTCAGAGTGGGTAAGTAAGTGCTGTATTTTCATCTAAGAAACAAGTTAAAACTTGCCTGGTTTTAGCAGGAAAAAAAGCTTTTTTTTTTTTTTTCTTGACTTCTAACAGTCTGGTTCAGATATTTAATGTCACAGAACTATATAATTGGTCATGATTAATGCTTTCTGCTTAGGCAGAGCCTGTGTTGAGACTGAGATAAGCCCACAGAATTACACAGGGGTGACTTGTTATAATTTTATTCATGCTGCAGACTAAAAAATAGAATTGTTCATCTGCTGTTGGAGAACATTGAGTTCTCCACAGAACCACAGAATACTTCTTTTCTCTCCAGGATATGACATTAGTCAATTAACTTCCAAGATTTACCTTTTTAATTTCCGGTGATATAAGGACTAGGTTTCTCTCTGTCGTCTGGGAATTATTATTTTTTAATATTTTAGGACATAAGTGTAAGTGTATCTCTCCAGGGATACTGAACATGGGACACTTAACTCTGTTCTCCTCCTATCCCCTGCCTTGCTCCAGTGTGACAGGGAACAGCTCAGTAGAACTGAGAAGAAAGAAAATACTTGTTCTTACATAGTTTGCTAAATAAGAACACCTGATTTACAGTCAGTTAATGATTTTCTCTGCAAACACTGCCAAGCTCTTCTACGAAGAGAGAACAAACTTGGATAAGAAAGTGATTAGGGAGCTGTAAAAACTGGGCTATTTCAAGCTGACAGCTCTGTCTGCTGCATTACTGTATCCTTTTATACTCCAGAGTGTGTTTACTGGAACTGTCTTGTTACTGAGATCTTTCACATGGCTTGTGTTTAAGTCCTGGTGCACTGATGTAAGGCCTCGATGGTGTAATTGAGACCGGGGAGTTCACCATATCCTCACTGTGTCTGTCTGTAGGTGGTAGTTGCCACCAACGTTGCAGAGACCTCCATCACGGTTCACGGAATCGTATTCGTAATTGATTGTGGGTTTGTGAAGCTTCGTGCCTATAACCCCAAAACAGCCATTGAATGTCTTGTGGTGGTTCCAGTCTCTAAGGCTTCAGCTAATCAGAGAGCAGGACGTGCAGGACGGAACCGCTCTGGTAAATGTTACAGGCTTTATACAGGTCAGTAATCTGATATGTAGGGAAAGTGAACTTGCTGTTGTGACTTCCATTTTGCTTTACAGTGGTTTTAGTGTTAGATAAAGAACAAAACTGTGTTTTTTCTTTCAGCAATAGATAGGAGAATGATAAAAGATATGCAAGCAAGTCCAGAGGAGGCCACAAAGATGTTCCAAGGGCTGGAACAGCTCTGCTCTGGAGCCAGGCTGA
Source organism: Coracopsis vasa (assembly GCA_026283785.1). NCBI lineage: Eukaryota > Metazoa > Chordata > Aves > Psittaciformes > Psittacidae > Coracopsis > Coracopsis vasa. Next base: position 14,745 of record JANHGB010031315.1, read on the forward strand.
GAGAGCTGGGCTGGTTCAGCCTGGAGAAAAGAAGGCTCCTTAAAGGGTGACCTTAGAGCAGCTCCAGTGCCTAAAGGGGCACTGGCACAGGGTGTCCAGAGAAGCTGTGGCTGCCCCATCCCTGACAGTCTTCAAGGCCAGGTTGGATGTGCTTGGAGCAAGCAGCTCTAGTGGAAGGTGTCCCTGTCCGTGTCAGGGGGTTGGAACTGGATGAGCTTTAAGGTCCCTTCCACTCCAAACCAGCCTGTGATTCTGTTTCTAATATAAGGACTGCTGGAGCTGCTGCTGCAGATTTCTGTCAAGAACATCTCAAATAGAAGTACAGGTGGGGCAACTGCAGAATCAGCGGTGTAGCCAAAACCACTGAATTTTCTGTTTAAAAGAAATCATCTTTAAAATGCAATAATTGGAGAAAGATCATCTTTGATTTAGAGTTCTTTTAACACCTGTTAATGCATACTTGATAATTTTAACTTGAAACGGGTATGATTCTGTCTTCTTGACTGTACAGGGTGGGAATTGAAACTCAGTCCTGAATGGCTTTGTTTTCTCCCACTACAGAGGAGGACTTTGAAAAGTTGCCCAAGTCCACTGTTCCTGAGATGCAGCGCAGTAACCTTGCACCCGTCATCTTGCAGCTGAAAGCTTTGGGAATTGACAATGTGCTCAGGTTTCCCTTTCTTTCGGTGAGTCCTAGGCTGTAAAGTCTGTCATCTTTCCTTACTCAGAAGGAAAATCAGTGGATGACTTGTTGGTAATGCACGGAACCATTGCCCTGTTAATTTGGAAAGCATAACTTGTTGTCAGCTTTGGGCATTGGGAATCAACTAGTGCAAGTAATGTGTGTGACAACTTAGAAACAACAACTGTTTGTATTCTGGAGATTGCTGTTCAAAGTATTGGCAAGTCAAGAAAGGCCTAGAAAGGCAAACTGAGATTCTGCAAACTAACTGTAGTCCGTTTGCACTGAATTTATGAAGAAAAAGGGGGGAAGGGAAAAGATACCTAGAGAACTAAACCAGTGCTTTTCTGTTTTGTTAAAAAGAGCAGTATCAAGTTTTAAATTTGCTTTCTGTAAAGTTTCTAGCTACTCTTGTATTGATGTGGAAAACTCACTTGGTGGCATTAGAAGGGAAAGTTAAGCAATTGTTCTGATCTGACGGTGGTGAGCCTGTTGAAATGATTTTGACTCGCAGCATTGCGATCAGTGGAAGGGTGAAAGGAAGAGTCTGAGACCTCTTCCTCACTATACAGGAGTAGAAAGATAGGTAGTTAGAACTTCAGGATTTTGTTGAAGAGGAAGGCCTAAGAATTTCTGTGATAACTCATGTGTTCTGTGATGATAACTTTAAATAATGAGCTTTTTCTTTTGTCTCCACAGCCACCTCCTGCCCAGTCAATGGTGCAAGCCTTAGAATTGCTGTATGCTTTAGGAGGTGAGAATATTATGCTTTGCTTTATTTGTAGTTAAGTTACACGAGTTATGAAAAAACCTGTTAATTTGGATTTGGTGATTGGACGGACATTAATCAAACTTGCATATGAGAGCTGTGCTTTGAGAAAGAGATAACGCAGCCTTGACTGGTGGAAGCTTTCTGTTGGTGTGTTTTTAAAGTGTACCTCAGTCTCCTCTGAACTTCTTTCTTTTCCTTCAGTTGTTTCAGACAGGTAAGCAAGCAAAAGGCAGCAGTAACTTTCTGGGAGTAACTATAAATCTATTTCATAGAATATAAACTACAAATTAAGTGTTTAGATTGAGCAAACATATTTTATAGCTATTATCTGTGTATTTCCTTGCACCTTCATGGGAGGAACCAGCTATTTATCTTTGGTAGGAACAGGGTTCTGAGCTGGTGAGGGTGTTGGTGTGATTCTCTTAGGCAGATCCTCTATGTTTCTTCAGACCTTACAGGGGGTTGGAACTGGATGAGCTTTAGGGTCCCTTCCAACCCAAACTGTTCTAGGATTCTATGAAGTACTAATCACAGCTTGGTCTCAAATTCAGTAGAGAGTCTGAACTATGTTCTTAGTCATATGGTTTGGTGTTAGGTAGTCCTGCAAGGAGCAGGGAGCAGGACTCAGTGGTTCTTAAGGTTGAGTCCCTTCCAACTTGAGGTATTCTATGGCTGTAAAAGTGTTAATTTCTGTTTTATTCATTATGCGGCTGTTGGATACCTGTAACACTCAAGTCACACTGTAGTAATATTTTTATACACAGTTTTTGATTCCTTTTTGTTGTGAGTGGAATGAATGCTGCCTGATTTTGTTTATAGGAAGGGCTGTTATATTATTGGGGTATTTGACAGCTATTTAATCTTTTTAAATGCAGCAAATTTAAACAAAACAACTTGACACAAGAAGAAGTAATCAAAATGAAACAATTTGACTCTAACTCAATGTTTGTGGTTAATTCAAAGTTAACAATATTTGCCCCATAATATAAACATGAAGAAAAGGGTAGTGTGAAGGAGACTGTGTAAATGTTGGAAGCATCCAGGGGTTTGTGATTATTTTGACATCACTTAGAAATGCTGCGTTGTAACTTGTGGCAGTCTGCTGTCTTATTCTCATGGAGCTGTTATTCTCTATTTGACGATGATTTTGCTCTGTGCTGATTCAGTTCCATCTTGCAAAGGAGGGTTTTGCTTCAGGCACTCAGTTCTTGGCAACCTTTCCAAGCTTGGAACAAGGACCTTCACAGTGGCTCAGAAGCATGTTGCAAGGATGAATTCACAGCCAAAACCCCCTGGGGAGATGGAGAGGGAAGGTCAGAAAACTTACTGATTAGCTGTTTGATGTTTTGGCAAGAGTGTAATTATGCTCATGGTAACTTCACAGAGCTGTACAGAGCTGTTACTCTCTTGGCTGCCCAGCTTTTGTAGCAAAGCAGAGGAGTGCTGATGTTGATGAAGATGTAAAGAAATGTGTGTGGTGTTCAGATTCACTCTTAAACATTGCTGAAGTTTAAGGTGTTAGATGATTTATTATGGAGATTTTCTAAAAATTGCAGAGGTGAAGGTGCCCAAGCGTTTGCAGCTGCAGTGAGGATTACATTTCTCTTATGCAAGCGTGAACCTGTATTTCAACACTTGCATTGTAATTGCATGCAAACGTGCAGTTTAGGATCAGGACCCTACTGTGCCAGTGCAGTGCCAACAGAAAAGCAGATGCTCTTCAGGTTGAGATAGTTCTGTTGAATAAACACATCACTGTTTTAGACTGATTATTTTTACAGTGATACAAACTGATTACATCAGGAGTATCTCTTCTCAGCCTTCTCCTTTGATGCTTTGAAAGTCTGAATTGTCAGTTGGAGTTTACTGGTTTTAAGCACCATTTAGGAAGTAAATAAGCAGGTAGAAAATGGATTTATTTTTAGCTTTGCTTCAGATCCAAGGTTTTGTTGTTGTAAATTGTCACCTATCAGAAAAAACCACTCTACCTAAAAATAGTGTTTTAATCCCTCAGCCTGTAACATACTAGTGCCACAATATGTGAATAGTTTCTTCTGAGCATCTTCAGTAAAAATCTTTGCAGTATCTTTTTCTAAGATCTCCAATTTCCTATGTAGATATAATAAAGTGGTTGCTTCCAGGATGATTTCAAGGCAACTTTTACCTGTTCCAAACTAGTATCCATTGCAGGCTTACTGCTGCAAAGACATCTGTGCAGGAGCAAAACTGCATTGAGATTTCTAAGATTAAGCAGAAGCCAAAGGATTTTGGCTTGATGCACATGTAGAAAGTTAAAAAGATGGTAATTTATCCTTTTTGCTAGTAGTAATGCAGTTACCCTTCTGTAGATGAAAGACTGCTTATTCTAAGGTATTAATTGTGGTAGCACTTAAACCTCTCATATTGCACTGGTTAAGTGAAAGCTATCAGACCTTCATTTTTGCAGTGTCTGTGACTTGGTGTTTATATCACTTCGTCATTTCACACAAGCTGCCTTTTGTACCTGTTTCTGAGGAAAATATTGTGACATTATGTGAAAGGCTTATTAGGCTTGTTTGGACAGTGTAAGGGTGTGGCAAGTGAATTACTACATTGCCATAATAAGTGAGATGATAGCATATCAAATAATAAACACTTGATAGAGGTATCTGTGGTTTTAGATATGCTGACATGAGTTACAAAAGATCGCATTCCTTGACTTGATTTGTGGTTTTGCTTTTCTCTGGGAAGCAGAGCTGAAGTACAACTGTGGAGGTTTTGGCACCACAGTTTGACAAATAATGTTTATATAATGCATGGGCCACAGTTGTGTTTCCTGAGTCCTCTCTGCTGAGGTTACTTACGCAATCGGCTGTGCCTCAGAGTCCTATTCATGGGCTCTCGTTCATCCCAGCTGTAGATTTTTCTCTTGTGCTCTGCCTCCTTGTTGTACCTGATACAACTTGGTTGACTTGCAGTTTTCTTTTGCAGTTCTTAACTCTTTGCTGCCTTTTGTAGTGAGCTCTTTTCTTCTTGCTGTTTTTATTAATTCTATTTCCTATGTCCTCTTTTTCCATTGAAATCATTCCCTGAAATTTCAGCATAGTGCTCTGGGTTGGAATAGGACCTAGTGGCTTACTTGTATAAACCCTACCGCAGGTGTTTGACCATAGGAAGCTACACAACTAAAATGATAAATGTGCAGGGTTGCTCAGTGATAGCTGGGAATCAAAAAGCAAGCTGTCATGCCTATCTCATGTCCCAACTGCAGTAAAAAGCTTACAGTTGGAACATGGCTGACAGTTCAGTTACTGATGCATGAGGCAGACTAAACTGTAGGCAGTCTTCATCAGCTGCACATCTCTAGTTTAGATTATATTAAAGTTAAAATAATTTCCTCCATGAGCTCAGCAGATGTGACTCAGAAAAATGATGCCCTATCCCACCACCCCATCAGTGCTTCTTCTTTCTACAGTTGTGCCTGTTCCATAACTATGCCTTTTTTTATTCTCATGAGGACTCCTGCTTCCCATCTGCATGAACGAAGGTGTTGCTAAATACTTAAATAGGAGATGCATAACAGCTAATAGCCACTCTGGACATTGCATTGACTTTGACTGCAGATTTGCTAAGTCTTTGGCAGTAGCAATGGAACTTGGACAAAATGAAGAAACTTGTGTGTTCAAGTATGTTTGAAAAAAGCCAAAACAACCCACTGACCCATGGCAGAGTAGATGGGTATTAAGGAGTGCCTTAAAGCTTAGTTTAATATACATTCAGCACCTCTTAGGTGCATTTGGTATATTTTAGCTCATAATTTCTGCTTTTTAGTACATATTAAATCCTTAAAGAAGACTTTCTGTGCTCTTTTGCCCGTATCATTGCTACACTGATTAATATGCTGCAGGTTTGGACATGCACTGCCGTTTAACAGAGCCTCTTGGAATGAGAATAGCAGAGTTTCCTTTGAATCCTATGTTTGCAAAGATGCTTCTGGAATCAGGTAGGAGGAAAAAAATCGGATTTTATTCTTAGTCTTGTGATGAGGAGAGGACACTGCCACTTGTAATGCTAGTGTAGTACTAGACATTTGCTAGATTTGAAACAAAGTGTATGCTTCATCTTGGTATGGTGTTTACTGATAAAAATTGGTTAAACTTGTGGCTGTCTCTAATAAATCTAACACATTTGTCTTCAAAGTTTTCCATTAAAACATTCACTGTTATACTAAAAAAATCCAGCAGTTCAGGTATTTTGGTTTTATGTATTATAAAAATATATTATTCTTCTTTTCCTTTTTATTCTGTATGTGGGTAAGTTGAATGGAAGGTGATTTCCTTTACTGAATTTCTCCTCAGGAAATTTTGGCTGCTCCCAGGAAATTTTGACAATTGCTGCCATGATGCAGATTCAGAACATCTTTGTGATCCCTCCAAATCAAAAGTCTCAGGCTGTAAGTTCAGTTGTGTCTCATTTTCTTTTGGTTAGTTCCACATTTCTGGAATTCTGCCAAGTATTTTATTGAAACCTGTTACAGATTGCAAGTTTGTATGAAAATAAAACAAGGTCTTGAACTGTACCTGTTGCTTATAGGTAAAACAAGAAGCTGAGTAAGAGTGGGAACTTTGGAGATCTTTGCTAGTGTTAAAAGCCTCCTTCTGAAGACTAGAAATATGAAAGTTTATAAGCCAATATTGATCAGCATATGGGTTTGCTAAAAATACCCAAACCTCCACAAACACCACTTCCTTTTAAGAACAAAGAAGAAAGTATTAGGGTGTAGCAGGAGCCTTATTTTAATGCATCCTTCTCTTGGATTTTGGGGGTTCCTTTTCAGTTCATTTTTCTAATTTCAGTTTTAGAAGTGCTCCTGAATATAGGTGGGCTAGTAAAATATTGCTGTTGCCTAGAGGAACTACCCTGTATGGTAAGAACTGCAACAGTCACCAGAAAATATGTATGTTAAGGGAACTGATTTTTGCAAAAATCAGTTTGCTTATTAAAAACTATTTCCTCTTCTCTAGGCCAGGCGACACAGAAAGTTTGCTGTGGAAGAAGGTGATCATCTCACTATGCTTAATGTGTATGAAGCCTTTGTCAAAGTAAGTCAGTTCAGGCGTATGTGGACTTGCAGGAATGGGAAGAACTTGAAGTGTTCTGGTTGAATTCAATTCAATTCAAAGTTCTGGATACAACTTCCTCAAAGCTGAGGACTTGCCAAGTTTATTAAGTGATAATTCTGCTTTAAAAGATATTCTGGTCATATGTTGTCACAGACCTTCTGTAGTTCCTCTGAACAGGGAATAGAAACAATTTGATTTGGATACAACACAGAGGTCTCATGTGTAGAAAACTGTTTTTTCAAGGAGACTGGGATTTTTGACAGGGCTTTGGAAAAAAAAGGTATCCAGATTCCTAATGAAGTTCATATTCTCTCATGTTTTCTTTGGATATATCTGAGTTTTGCTGATTATAAACTGCATCTAAATCTAGCAGTAAATTGCCTCATTGATAATCATGTCCTCTTCTTCATTGACCTTATGGATTTACCCAAAGGTTTGACACTGTTTCAATACTTCTCTGTAAGCTCAGGTTTTACTTAACTGTTATGAAGTGCTAGACCTGTTTGTGAGAAGTATATTTTGCTGGTATAAATCACTTCTGTATTAATATATTTGCAATATAACCACACAGGTGTTTGACCTCTCTCTCCCCAGGCCCAAAGCAATCAATCAGGCACCAGCTGAAATTTTGCTCTTTGAATTTTATATCTGCGTAATTCTCTTAAAAATAGCCAAATGCAGAGAGAGGCTCTTGGAGTAAGTGGTGGCTTCTGGAGAAATAGTTCTTTGCATAGAGAAGACCAGTGCAAACTGTGTACCAAAAAGGTTGTTTACATTTTGAGGTTGAAAACAGACTAGTCTGAGATGATGCATTTGTGTGTGAGAAAGGAATGACTGATGCTGTTCTTTCACCACATATGAAGAAACGAAGCACATCTGTTTGAAAATACCCCATAGTATTTGTTCTACTACTATTTAGAAGTTGTTTGAAATACGTTTTGTAATTATTTGGGCTATGTATCCTTGTTAGTTTCTATGTAAGTAGGTACTTTTCAGAGAAAACAACAATAAATATGTTGAAGGAGTCAGAAGAAAGGCAGAACAAGGCTATGTGATCCAAAGAGATTGGGTTTTGTTTTGCTGATTGTATCTCATTGTAATTTTTCTATTCTTCTTACTGTACAGCACAGCAAGAGCTCTCAGTGGTGTCAGGAGCACTTTCTGAACTACAAAGGGCTTGTAAGAGCTTCTGTTGTAAGAGAGCAGCTGAAAAAGCTTCTTGTCCGTTTTAAAGTGCCAAAGAAGTCCAGTGAAGGTGAACATTGTTTTTAACCTGTTGTCCAGTACGTATTGATCATAGTCTCTCAAATTGACAGTCTCTTTGTGCTTTTCTTGTAACCGTTGAAGTCTTTTCTTCCTGGCCAAAGGTTAACTAAAACCAGATTTTTCTCCTAAAAATGAGCACAGAAGAGCATTTTAGCCCATTTTTGCAATTAACATTTAGTCCGGTCTCTATTAGTTACGTTTTCCAGCAAGAGATGATAGCCACAGATTATATATTGAATGGACAGATTTACCAAAAGAGTCATAAATAGATCACCCCATTCCCTCTTTTGGGTTTCCAATAAGCCATATTTCTAGTACGTTCAAAATGATGTACAGTCACTGGGGTCTGATTGCCGGTTGCGCTGTGCATGCAGGGAGGCAGCGAGCAGTTCTCAGCACTTGTCTTTAACTGCTCTGAAAAATCAGAGGTTGATTTTTAGCTATCACACAAGGTTGCTCTTAGGACTGTGAAACTATCTACAGGGAGACACCAGTGGCAACAGTAGATTTTTACGTGGTAATCTTGATTTGCTGTGAAATTGAAGTCAAAAGAGATTGCAGGGCTTGTCTTCCTTACAGCCTTCGTTATTGAAGCATGATGCATTGTAAAAAGTTGTTTGATATGATTAAGTGGTATATTAGGTATTTTTGCCATTCCATTGACTCATTTTAGAGGAATTTTTTTCTTTTCAGGTGATCCAGATCCTGTTTTGAGATGCATAGTTTCTGGATTCTTTGCAAACGCAGCTAAATTCCACTCTACTGGAGCTTACAGGTAAGTATATATAGTTTCATTACAACTGTTGCTTAGTTGAAAAGCTCCTTTGACTGGATAGGTTTAAGTATAATCAACACACAGATGCTTCTTTAGACAATTGCAATAAGAAACGTGACTAAATATGTGAAGTTTTGTATTTTCAAACTGCTTTAGTGTTTATCTCTTCTCTTTGACAAATGTAAATAAAGTTGCTGATAGTGGGAAGCTGTTTCTAAGAGCAATTAGTTTGTGTTAATGTAAGCAAGCACAGTTGTAGTGTAACAGCGTTGTAGCACTTCGAGGGCACTCAATAAAAGCCTGAAATGCTGCTTTTTCATTTTAATATAGGTAGAACTCCTAGGACATTTAAGTATCAATTGTTCCTTTGCACAGGATTTAAGCCTGGTTTCATCTGTTCATTAAACACAAATGGGTTTAATTTGCTCCAGCTCTTTTGTTGTTGCCTTTTATTAACATTCTTACTGGGGATGAAAGGAGCCAGCTGTTAAACAATGAATAGATGTACAGTCTGAAATGCTGTTTTGCTTTCAAGGACTATCCGTGATGACCAGGAACTTCACATCCACCCCACCTCAGTGTTGTACGCAGAGAAACCTCCACGCTGGTAGGTTAAACCTGCTTGCACTTGTTTTGTGATCTTGGAAAGACAATTTCAGCATCCAGACATTTTCATGAATGGCCTTTCCCTATCAGTGGAGGAATAGATGTAGAAGGTCATGGTTCCCCCAGTGAGAATTCAATTGCTATTTCCTTTGCAACTTTTTGTGTAGGCAGTGCCCAAATAAATCAGGGAAATAGAGTGACATTTAGCTGCCAAAAAAAACCTGCAGAGGCTGGGAAGCAGAGTCAGGTAACCCTGCTTTAACGGGCACCATATCTTTCACTGCAAAGTGCTCTTTGAGTAGTCTCTGTACCTATATAGAACTAGGGTTAGTTTACTTTTATTAAGCTTATTAGTGATGTGATTCTATCCTGTCAAGTAGGTGCTGCAGTAATTGCAAATGGCTGATGCAACAAGTTCTGGCTGTTGAGCAGGTTGAGGAAAGAAATGGTTGTACTTTTGCATTAGTGAGGATTTTACAATTTCATTTTGTATGTCAGAGATGCTCAGATGACAAATAGATGCATTCCTAACAATCAGGCAGCACGATCAATCTGAAGTGTTTGGACTCTTGTCCTTTGCCTCTTGCTGAGATTTCAAAGGATAAACTTGGCCAATGTCATCTGTTATCTTTGAATTGGACTCCTCCAGCTGGTGCGTTGGATTTACAGAAGTATAACTGATTGGAACTAGGCCACCAATTACATTGGCTCACAAAGTAGAAATGAGTCCAGCTCATTGTACCAATTCTTCAGGGCTGAGTTAAGCAGTGTGTAGCTCTGTAGGTCTTAGGATATTGCCACCACCAAATGAAAGACACTAGTGGCTACAGGGATCCTATAAGACAGGAGTTTAACTTACTCAGGAACTCTGATTTCCGTGCTACTGCAGGCTGGGCAACCATACTCTACTGAAGGCTTCAATTGTCTGTCTGTTACAGGTGTATATTGAATGTGTTCTTGTTCTTGTTTGTTTTCCTCAGGTTTCTCTTTAGTTGTATTAGTTTGTGTGTATTGGCTGCATTTGGCAGAGAAGAGAATTTTGGACTCATTCCTCTTTGCTTTTGGGAGCAAAACACCAGTTAATGAGAGGCCACAAACCTTGTGGGCTTGCAGCTCTACTGTGTGTAGAGGGCAGATAATGTGGCTTTGCACTTCCTTGGTAAAAATTACTTTTCCTGCTGAAGGGTGACTTTAGAAATAGGTTGTCCATGCTGGCAAGCTGTTCATGCTGGCAGCAGTGATTGAGTCCACAGGGGTTTCTGTTTCTAAATATCTTACAGGAAATGTTCTGGTACTAGTTAAAGGTGTTTTCTACCTCTAATCCTTATCTTGACTGTCTGCAGACAGGCACCAGAGATAGTCATGCTGTGGTTTGTGCCCTGCTTGTTATGGGTCCAGGGTTTTGGTGCTTTTGATTCCTTATTCATGGTATCACAGAGTAACTAATATTCTCTCTTCCAAAGCATCTGTTAAGAGTCCCCCTTGGCTTCAGTGTAAGAAATATTCTTTCTTCTATACCTTGCATTCAGATGTCCTAATAGTAGGTGAAGGTGCTTTTAATGGTACTCTAAAGGTTGTATTAATGTAAAGTACTCTGAAAACCAGAGGGAAGGAGGTTGAGTTTGTATTATAACATAAAGACTTTCTTGTAATTCTGTAAGTACTGTATCTGTCAGTATATATGTGAAACTACATACTAGATAGATGTATAAATATCAAGTCTAAATACAGAATCACAGACAGGTTTGGGTTGGAAGAGACCTCAAAGCCCATCCAGTTCCAACCCCTGCCATGGACAGGGACACCTT
>JANHGB010031318.1:0-17500 GCA_026283785.1 Coracopsis vasa
TGCCCCATCCCTGGCAGTGTTCAAGGCCAGGTTGGACACAGGGGCTTGGAGCAAGCTGCTCTAGTGGAAGGTGTCCTGCCTGTGGCAGGGGGTTGGAAGTGAATGAGCTCTAAGGTTCCTTCCAACACAAACCAGGCTGGGATTCTATGAATATGAGGCTGTTATACAAGTTTACAAATTTCCTTTCAAAATGTGCAGTTAGGGACTGGTTCCAGGGGTGAATTCCATGCCCCAGCTTCTAAAAACTATGAAGAATAGAATCCGAGACTTACCTCTTCCCAGGACTTATGCGTAAATCTCCCTTCGCTTATCCAGATCATTTGGGGTTTTGTGCTGGCCACACTTTCAGGGGTTGGACTTGACTCATGTTGTTCTGTTCCATTCCCTTGTTCGCTTGAGTTCAGCAGAGCACAAGAGCACAGGATTTTTAAGACCTACACTGGGCAATAAGATAATCCCCATTTACAAATAGCACCATATAAAGGCACCTGACTCCCTCAACCCACAGAGAGCCTGAATCACAAGTATACATCAGAACTTACACGAGTCAAAACCAAAGTCTTAGGTATGAACATGTTAGGATGGAGAGCGCAAACAGAAAACTGACTTCCTCCAGAGGCTTATAGAGAAGAGCTTCAGCTGACCACAGAGAGATGCTTCAGCCCTGAGCAGTGATCTCAACCTGACCAAGGTCAAGCTTCAGTTCAGACATGTTTGTGCCTCCCCTGGAGCAGGTGAGAAGATGTGCCTTTGTATGGCAGTGCAGAAGCACAAAATCTGGTGTTTGTTAGATCCAACAAGCTCAAGTCTTTGCAAATAGATGGAGATTTTTGGCCTTCGCAGTTCACCCAGCGGTTTGTTGTTTTCATGCTAATACAAATTCTTGTATTAATAGGAGCATGGCCTTGGGTTTCTCCATCCGTATGGGAAAAAGTTACTTGTCTGCTGGTAAACAAAGAACAGAAGAATCGATTCACTGTCTTCACTTTGAAAAAGATGGTATGAAGCAATAGTGAAGCAATTTTAATTGTGCCTGTGTAACACTTGCAATCAGTAAGATCATTTGTGTTCTGTTTTTAGGAATTGGGGGACTAAAGAGTACATAGAGCATTAGAAATGCAAAACATGACCGCATGTTCTCAGGATTTTGTCAGTGTTACATGAAAGAGCACTTGTGCTGGGATGCTCAGCTCTGAGGGTATTCTCTGTTCAGTGTGTATTTACAGAGATGTATGAATATTTGATTAATGAGTCATGGTCTCTGGAGAAATTTAATAACTGTACTGCTGTACAAAGCCAGCTCCTTAACTGTTAACACAGCTGCCAATAGTGTCACTGACACTGAAGCCCTTTCTGCATCTAATATATTCTGTGGAGTAAATTCCTTCGTTACAAGGGAATCCATGGGACACATTATTCAGTTATCTGGTTTGAACTGTTGCAGGCTCAATTTACAGGCCCTGATTTGTAAAGATTTTTCCAATGGAAACAAGCAGTGACACATGAGCCATGAAGCAGCGGTTTCACGAGGATGTGTTGTTACAAAAGCTAGTTGGAAGGTCAGGCCTAAAGAAGAGTTGCTTTAAAAGTTCTTGTGTGATAGGTAATAAACCAGGTGTTACTATGGTCCAAATTGCTATTTTCATCAAATAGGTTTCTAATGTAATAGCATATTCAATCTGCAGGTGAAATCAAAGCCATCAAAGCTATTGGTTGTGTGTGTGCCTTATGTTTGTAGAATCCAGTTTATAAATGTTAAATGAACAATGGATGAAAATACTCATCTAAAGCAGATTGATCCAGCAAACCCTTACCACCTTAAAACTGTATTTGGTGGGAGTACTCAAGTAAGGAGAGGGTATTCAGGGGTTTATGGTTTGCAGGATGGGGCAGAGGTTTTCTCTCAGCCATGATGCCAGACCAGAAGCATCCTTCATTTTTTGTTGAGCATCTTCCCAAGAATAATTCTCTCCTAATTTTATTATTTCTCCATTTTGATTCCTAATACCTGTGAAGAGATCAATTGCCACTGATGAAGTCAGGTGTATGTTTTAGTGGTGTTACTCCAGTTCAACTGCTTTAAATAATAGGGAGAAAAATGTGAGAAAAAGATAAATTTAGTGCAGAGGCTTTCACTGGAAGCTTTAACTGCAGGTTAGAATTATACATGCTATGCAGAATTTCCTGCAACACTTCTCCTTTGGGCCACAATGCATTACAGCAGACGTATAATGAAGCTGCTATAAAATCCTTGGTAATTAAGGGGGATTTGACAGTAATTGCAACAGTGAATCAACTTAATTATTACCTGCTTCAAAGAGAGCTAACCTGATGTTATAATCTAACCTTTCCTACTTCGAAAATGAGAGATTAAACAAGTATATGTAGCATTTAAGAATTAAATCTGTTGAGATAGAACGATATTAATATACTTTTCCTATACATTTTATATCTCTCTCTGTGTGTATAGGTACAAAGCAGCTCAATGAGCAGCACCATAAGCTGACAGACTGCAGATGCACTGACTGTATGCATTCATAAAATAAACAGAACCCAGTCTGCATCGGAGGCGAGCCAGCTTCTCTGGTATTCGCTGGAAGCAGAGGGACCCATAGAAAGGCTGTTGCTATAAACCGCTACGGCACACACAAGCCTAGTTCCTTGAACAGCCTTGTAAAGGGGAGGTGATGAATGTATTGTCTTCTCGTGCTTGATTTTAAGCAAATTATCCTGAAATACATTTAAAGTAGGCTATAAAGCTGCGAAAGGGAGAAGCTGCCTGAGGACTTCCCAGCCGGGCAGCGCACAGCCCTGATGTGGCTGCTGTTGTGATCCCTAAACCATGGATGCACAGTATTGGAGCTTCCAGTGTTACACGGTGTAGAGGAGATTCTCCTTTGTGCAAAACTGGTTTTCTGTTTTTCAGTGATACATGACTTGCCCTTGAACTGAAAAGAAGCTTCTTACAATGCCTTCCAATTGCTTTGAAACTGGGAGATGGGCTAAAGAGCTCCATGATTACAGAGCAGCAATGTCCAAACCTCTGGGTGCTTTCTTACCCTGCCTTCAGGCAGTCACCATAAACACCAAAGAGAAAGCAGCTTAACAGAACACTGGTCTTGTTATTCCTAGATCAATCCAGCTCTTTCAGCTACTGCATCAGGTGTACTGAACACCACACCACTCACTCAGGTTCTGCTGGCTGAGCCCATGACTACAAGCTTTTGCTTGTTTTCAGAGCTTTTGAGATGTGTTACCTGAGAGTAGGGGGTGTCAGAAGGTCACTGATCCAAACCCTTCTCAGAACTCTTCCCCAGTGTCATACCTGGCTGGTACATGCAGTGCCATGTCCATAGCAGGTGCATTTCAGCAGTAGCATTCTGGAAGATAAGAGGTGCAATAATAAAGCACTAGCTCTGAAAAAGTGGGCATCATCATTGTCATCATCATGAAAACTTGCTACAGCAACTTTCACGTGAAGTGCATCTGCAAAGCTGACTAAATCAGTTTCAACTCTTGCTCTGAGGAGGGGTTTGACCCTTCAAGAGAGGCACTGAGGGACTGACTTATGCATGGCCTTAGAATAAATTTGCAATGTTTGCTTCTTCTTGTTCTGTTGTGAACCACTAAATTAGAAAGACTTCTTGTTTGTTTTCTCGTGTTCTGGCCCACCACATGCTACTATTAATAACTTGGTTTTATTACCATAGACCTCAGCTTTCAGGGAGTTACCAAGTTGATAATGTTGAATAAACAAATAGGTTAAAGATGTCACCTGCCATGGATATGTAAGTGAGCTCTCTGCAAGAACAAGGTCTGAAATTGCATTAAGCCAAAGCCATCTTTAGGACACGTGCTCTTAGAAGATTACAGCTTTTGAATCTGCCTTAAAGTAAACTTGAAAGTCCACCAGGCTTTCAATACTGTTGTACAGTAAAAGTGGTAGAAAAAGCCAATCCAGCTTGGCAGTAATACGAAAATCTCGTACTATTGCTGGCCTTGTGATTGTAAATTAAGAATAAACACCTAACTTGCAGGGGAAGGCAGGCTGTGAGCTCTCCTGAAGTATATATATATATTCTCTTTAAATGTATGTATGTATATATAATATATATGTGTATGTATATATATGTTCTTTATATATATAAAAATATATATAGTTTGTATATATATATATAAAAAATACCTTCATAATTTTTCCATTAAACTGTGGAAGTCTCAAGGTACCTAGGAACTCATTGTGGGACATGTGCCCTAAGTGCGTCACACCTGCAGCTGGTACCAAGGCTTTTGCTTAAAATGCCCCTTCCTGAAGCCATAGAAAGATCTGCTTATTCAGTAAAGTATAAGACATTCATAGAATCATAGAGCCATAGAATGGTTTGGGTTGGAAGGGACCTTAAGATCACCTAGTTCCAACCCCTTGCTGTGAGCAGGGACACTTTCCACTAGACCAGCTTGCTCCAAGCCTTGTCCAACCTGGCCTTGAACATTCAGGCTCAGCTTCATTGGTAGGATACACACTCCAAAGACTTCTGATCTGTCCTCCATCATATGTTCATTTCTCTTAATGGGAAGTCAGAACAACGTACTTCTGGGAAGAGGATGCTCATTTCAATATCCAGCTGAAGAACTGGATGTTCCCTTCACTGCAGTCTCTGAAGAAGTGGATCCTATTGAGAAACCTGCCTGCTATGGAGACCCAGGAAGCATTCTAGGAACTGACACCAGCATTGCTCCAGTCTGGAAGCTGCTTGAGCACAATGCGAGACAAGCCCATGCTAGGAGATACCAAGGGCTGTTTTTCTGGTGGCAACAGTATCTCTCTGCTCATATGTAAGTAAAGGAAATGGCAGCCTTTAAATAACAAATTTTCACTGATGCCTTTTGCTATTTTTACAGTGCATTTTAAAATAAATGAGAGATTAACACAGAGAAAAGTACTTCAGGTGCATGCTCAGTAACTATTTTTTCATAACGTTTTAATGGATTCAGGGTTGAGCTCCACTAAAATCTGGATTTATTAGAAACGCTCCATGCATTTCAATGGAGTTTTTCTCATGAATCTGGATATTTTACATTATTTCAATAGAGCTGACCCTCTGATTCATTAGAAATGCTCCAATATAACCCACGGAGCATTTCTAATGATTCTGGTTTTACAGCAAATCCAAGGGTCAGCTGTACTGAAAACAATAGTGCTAACCCCTAGGTTTATTAGAAAAATGCTTTCTGTCTCAGTGGAGCATTTCTAATAAATCACATAAATAGGGATCTCCCACAAAAATGCTCTACTGGTGAAAGAGGCAAATGGATTTGTTGTTATTGAGATCCTTTAAGAACACAGATTGTTTAACAGACTTCTTTTGTTCCTCTTTCTTGTGTCATCCCTCTTACCTAGAGTTTAGGTCTTCACCATTAAAAACTTATATTCCTCATCATGATGGAGGAGCTGTAGGTGCCAGGTCGGAGTTGAGGCATTTGGTGCTGCTGGCTGGAATGGTTCCTTTCACACTCTGCTCACTCTGCTTCTGCTACAGAAATGGGGGGGGAGAAAGGGTAAGTGTTATAACAGCTCAGCAGCGGGTATCACCACTGATCCACTACATCATGCACACGATGTAGTGCACATGAAACTTATCTGCAGCTGATGACACTGAGATTTTTTGAGGTGTTTAAGCTAGCTTTTTAGTCAAAGTTCTTTGAATTTCACCAGCAAATAACGCCCTGAAATGCATGGGCCATCGTGCCAGGGCACAAGGAAGATAAATCTAACTCACATATACCATCTTGACAGGCCTCTCTCCACTCACCAGTCTGTTATGCCATGAAGAAGTTGCAACTTCTGGGCTGAAGCTGTGGAGACCCATTACCATCCTTGGATCATCCTCCACTGGAACAGCTCTCCTCCTTATGTCTGTGCTTGTGTATAACTTAGTGTCTGTTCATACATGGATGCATAGGCACTTTGGAGTCTGTTGGGAGTGTGGCCGTGTTGGAAGAGCCTCAACAAGAGGAGGTGCTGCATGGGGGTGCTGGCGGGAACAGCAATGACAGGCATACACTGATGAACTCATGTGTTGATCCAGTCCAGGAGGGATAAATGCATGTGCTGTCAAATGCAAAAGAAGCCTTGGTAAGCTGAGACAAAGCTTTCTGTTTAACAGAAAAGGCCAATGAGATAATTTCAATGACTCAAGATTTAGTTAGAATGTTCCATATTTATTGAGAATATTCTGTACTGTCCAGACATTTCCCTGCAGTTCAAATACCCTACATAAACCACAGTTACTGCTTTTGGAGTCCCTGCTCTCTCTGTGTGAATTGCAAATTCTCGGCTAAAAGCCAGTTAGTCCCAGTTTGACCAGTATTTCTTAGTCTCAGTTTGACCAGTATTCCAGCCCTCTTCCCTGCACTTCCCAACAACTCCAAGAAATCTGATGACTGGTTTCTCTGAAAACCTGAAAATAAACCATGCTGAAGTGGTGACAAATTCCCCAAACCAGAAACTCCACTTTAAAATGATTGGTGTCTCTGAGTGCGTCTCTTTTTCCCTTTGTTTTTTATCAAGTTAGATGGTTTTATCCAACAGGGAAAACTGAGAAATCCAGAATGGAGTCATAGAAAAACAAAAGGAATTTTACCTACAGGGTGCTGGATGCCTGCCCACCTGCCTGGTGCTTGCATGCAGGGTTGTTTCTTTGCCTGAGTGTGGGAAGATGCTGAACCTGTCTGCTTAAGTTACTGAGAATCCTTCATGAGGGTTGGATGTGTGTGACCACCAGTGATTACTGTGTTGTGTGGTTTCTCCCATACACAGGTTCGTGCTGCCAGCACGGTTGTCCTCTAAATGATAAGCAAGTTCTTTAGCAAAAATTGGAGGTCAGGATGGGAGCCTGCTTGGTCAGGGGGATTACAGCAAAACAGCAATGGGATTTCAAGGCTTTTCCTACCCCGAGGGACTGGCAATATCACCACCAGGCAACCTCCCCCCTACCCACTCAAATGAGATACAGCAGTTTATCATGTCAAGCCTTGCTGCTGAATGCAGTGTCTAGGGCCTCTGGCTGTCAGAGGCAGGATTTCATCTTGGGGTCCCTAAGGCCATATAGAAAGCCTAAAATGTTCATTTATGTTTCTTATTGTCTGGTCAAATCTGTATGTGCTTAAAAAATATCCGGGAGTTTAAAGGCTAATCCCTGATTATTGTGGTTTAGGTATTTACTTGGCATTATAAAAAGTTAAATACATTTATTGTAATAAACAGCAATGTCTTTGTCAACTCCTAGTTACTCGATATAAACTGTTTATATACAAAACGTTTCCTTCTGTGATGTTACTTTCTGAGCTCAATCTCTCATTACTGTTTTGCAAAGCAGCTGCATCAAAGATAAATATCACAATACAGGTCTAATTCATAGAGGTATCTGTAAAGATGGAGGTGTATTGCACGAGTACTTACACATAGGGGAATTTGCACCTTGGTTTATCAGAATTTGTGATATGTTTGTGATCACAGATGCTGTGGACAGTATTCCTGTAATCATCACTGTGTTTATAACATATGGATTTATGTGCTTTATGTATATCTACAACGTATCTCTGTAGCCATAACTTAATCTGCTGTTCAGAATTTATTCCAGCTTTCCACATGAGCTCTTTTAAACCATGTTAATTGTTGCAGAACCCAAATCACAGATGATAACTCTTTTAGGAATTGTCATGTTGTCTATAAATATTTAGGGACTGGATTGTATTTGCCAGTGTATTCCTGTATTACAGATGAAAAGGTAGCATCTGCTGAAATTAAAAGTGGCCACATTTTCGCTGTAGCTTAATTAAATGCCAAAATTTATCTACATTAACAACAAAGTGCTGAAATTTATTGATCAATTCACATGATATAAGTTGACAAATGGCCCCAGCAATTTCCATAATCTTCTACACGTGTTAAAATTTGTAATGAAAAAAAAAAGAGAAGAATACTATATTAACATGAAATGTGAAATGAAAGGGGGGTTCTGTAATGGGAGCGGGTGCCCCGGGGCAGTAAGCTGTGTTTTCGGTGCCCTGTCCAGGCGGAGGCTGTTTGAGCTGTGTACAGATGGGCCTTTGACAGTCCTACAGCTGTTCTCCTAATTGTCCATTAAGTGTTCTATTGATTCTCTGATTCAAAGTACATGTCTTTCAGCTCAAGCTATCGTGTGAAGTGGCAGACACATTCCTCCTAGAATGACAGAGCTGCTTGAAACCTAAAAATGTGGGCTGCCAGTTTCAATTGAGGATCCCGCTTTCAAAGGAGAAGGCTTGGTTAAAGGAGCTTTGTAATAGCTGGTTAGATTTTAGTTTCTAAACTTTTAGCATCAATCAATTAAAGCAGCAGCAGCAGCACGAGAAGTTTTAATTCCTTGGTAAGCATTACGGATAACGCCTGCCTGATAAAGTGCTGCCTGAGGATCCCGGGTGGTGATAGTAAGGATTAGATCTTGTTTAGCTGTATGCAGACTTTTTCCCTCAGACCCCTTTGACGTGTGTAGTGATATTCTCATTTGACTTGCAAGTTCACTTGCAGCATTTTTTTAAAGGAAGATCATCTGCAATTGCAGATTATGCCAGTCAGAAGCCTGTTTAAAATCATCTTCCTTTAATCTGAAGAGTGAAAGATAAGATGCGTATCTGTTGCAAGGACCATAAATCTTCAAAGAAACAAATAGCCATAGATAAAACTGTAAAAGTTATTTAGTTCTCTTCTGAAAGAGGTTTATTAATCTAAAATTTCCAGTCCATTGTGTCATGATTTGGTTATCGCACTGTATCTCATTTCTTGCAATTGTATAAGCCTTGTGTATCAAGCAAAGAGATGAGAGCCTCATAGCTTAAACTCGATCAGTTGTATTCAGATATATCACTAGAGCTAGGGGGAAAAAAATTGAAACATAAAGAATAGCCAGCTGAGCAGAGATCTGGACTGTGCACAGGTTTCTATTCAGGTTTCCTCTTATTTTAGTGAGATGTGTGTGAAGTGATTGTATTATTAAATTGAAAGTGAATTTTAGATTCCTGTTTGTCTTTTTAAAGCATAATTCCTGGTAGAAAGAACACAAACAAACTGTTTATAGACTTACTACTTGGGAACCATCCGCACTGGCTGTGCACAAAATGAGCTTTCCCCATATGCCATCAGATCTATCTGCTTTTATATTTTTCTTTTTAAAAACCCCCATCATTTAAATGAGACATGAAACTGTTTCCGATAAAGCTTAAAATAAGGAGAATTATTTCCCTTCAAGAAGATTTTTATCCTTTATAGTTAACGAAAAACCACTCTCCTGTGAACGTTTAAGATCTGCTTATTCTTTAATCATCCCTCCTTCTATCATTGCCCATGTTAGTTTTCACACCACAGCTACCTTTGCGTGGTTGTATTTCTGATAACCTTTACCTTCGGGTCGCTGTTGGTGGTGATTCAGTATCAGCTTCACCAACATGGAGGTTAACAGATGACTTAGACCCATCAATCAAATTAGTTACAGCCTTTTAATTTAAACAAGAAGCTTGCTGATTTGAACAGAATTAGGTTTCTTTCTTAACCTTAACCTATTTGTCTTGGGGACACTGGATTTACAAGCATCAGCAATGGTTAAGCCTAAGAAGGGAAGGCACTAAACTAGATGGGATTTCAAGAATTCAAACAAAAATTGTACTCATGAATCGAAGGCAAACAAAGGAAAATAGAGGGGAAAAAAGGAAAGAAAAGGGAAAAAAGGAATGGTATGTAAGGGGAGGCAGCTGACATTTTATAACCACAGTTTCTCTCCCTATTCCATAAAAAAGAATAAGTGTCAAACTAAAGAAGTAGCTTAGGAAGCTGTAGAATATGTTACAAGGCACCTTGTCTCACTTTAGGAATCTAAGTTTTGGGTTGGAGGCATGGGGCCAGACACTAAAACCCCCTTCCACCAAAGGGACTGTAAACCACCCATTTGTTTTCACCATCCCAAGAGGAAACTGCAGAGTCTCCTTAATATAATAAACCAGCTATTGATACCTGCAAAGCGTTTTGTAAATCTACTTTGATTCCAGCACTTCCAATTACGCCGTTAGCCAGGTTTTTAAAGAGATTTTTAGAAGCTTTCAACTGTAGACTTTTGTCTTGTTGAATGAACTTCAGCTACACTAAATTTTAAGTAAATTTGTGATGACTGAGCAATATACATTGGCTGAGCTGGAATCCAATAACCCACAGGACAAATTAATTTTCAACAAAAAGGGCAGAAACCTCAAGTGCCATGAGTCTATGGAATCTCAGTCTATCTCTCTGGAGCCATTTTTGCAAATCACTACAGCTATTCATAATCTAAATCAGTCTCCTTTAGCAGCAGAAAGATCTTTTTTCATGACAAAACAGAAGATGACATTCATTAGTGCCTAACTTGCATAAGCTACCTTAAATTTATTGGTGCTCTCATACTTATCTGGGTAAGAATTCCTTTGTCTACAGCTATAGGAAAATTCCGGACGTACTACTTAAAAATATAAATTGTCACTTTTATCAGAACTTTTGGCAGTTTACTTTATTTTAGAAGTAAAACTGGTGGTTAAGGTTTTAAGACTTCCAATGGGCGTTGTTTCAATCATGGTTAATATGCACCCAGGATAGCAATACCGATATAAGTGAGCAGTTGTACAAAAATCCAGAGAACCGGCGCTGCCTACAGCACTGGGTGCTAACTTTTCCCTGTATTTAAGTACAACTTATGGCATTGCAGGAGAATCCTATGATCTACGTGTGGATTCAGGGTGGAAAGCCAAATCCTTGGCTGTTGCTGATGGTGGATGCCTACAGAATTGTCTGGACAGTGTCTCCCTCTTCTCTGAGGGATCGTGTCTTACCTGGAAGGTCTACCAGGTCATACCAGCCCACTTGCAAATATCACATCTCCCACAGAAACTGCAGTGTCTGCTTGTTGTAAAAATGCACTTTCAAGTCAGTATATAGGAAATAAAATATAAATGGATTTGCTTTAATGTGATGCAAGTGAATACTGGTCTTCATCCACCTGTTTTATAAACTCCATTTCTTGTCTTGGGTACAGGCTGTTAATTCTTAAATGCCTTTAGCTTGATGTCTCCTACTTGGGATACAACTGCAGGAAGTATTGTCACCTAAAGATTGACATACATGTCATTTGTACAAGTGCTTTTTATTTCTTCATGCAGAAAGAAATGGAATAAGCATCTGTGGCAGCATTTCTTAAAGCCTGGATAAAGCTAAATGATCACAGAGTTGCTCTAGCCCCAGAACATACAAACATGCTTTCAATTACAGGTTCTTTTATAGGGTGAAAGTGTCCAGGGATGTTTGAACGACAAACAAGAGATAGGAAATAATGAGAATGTTAGTGGCTATGCCTGCTCTTTCTCTCTGAGTGGAATGACTCTTCATGGTAGGTCCCACACTGACAACAAATGATGGGAGATCTACCTGAATGGAAGCAGCAGGTATTGAGGCTTCAGAAGACATGATCTCAGTCACAACTGCTATTATGGAGCTCTAAGGAGTAAGTTTAAAATGGCCAAAGATCTGCTGTGCTGTTCAAAAGGTTTTCCGGATCCTGTTTCTAGTTTCCCATTTCCATTGGCAAAAAGAACCCTGAAAAGTAACTACTGAACTACTTCCAGCCAGGACAACAGAAGAAACAGTTCCCACAGCGCTGCAGAGACTGCTCTGATTCTTATTCCTACCAAAGGGGTTTGATCCCAGCAGCTGGTTGGAAGCAAATACAGCTGCATCTTTGTAACTTCTAGGGAATGGGTCAGCACAGTTTGGGTCCCAAAAGGACTTGCAACATACTACATTTCAAAATTCCTTCTTTTCATTTATCCTCAGTTGTAGTCATAATCCTTTGTGGCTGAATTTCTTTAAGCAGGAAATTCATAGGAATATTGCAGATTCATAATTTTGGATCTATTGCAGACTGTTGTAATAGGTGAATGAGGCTAATACTTAGCTACAGAAAACATATTAAAATCAACATTATCTTCATGTGTCCATATGTCTAGGAAATCAGGCTAAAAGAAAAACCAAACTTACTTATCAAGGATTCCTACCAGAGGCATAATATCTGCTGTGTTCGTTCATCAAGCGCAGGTCCTGTCTCAGATGAAGTGAGAGCTTTCAGATTTAGGGCTGGAAAATGTAACAGAGACTTTGTGGTGTAGATGGGAAAATTTTTATGACTTGTTTTGCACAGTTTTTCCCCCCAAATTTGATTAAAAGTTGAGGTGAGCTCTTATTTTGGGCCATCTTTCTTTGGAGCAAAGGCAGCAGTGTAATTCTTGTTTTATCGCCTGTGTGCTGCTCCTGGCTCTGCCTCAGTGGATGACCTTGGCTAGTCATTTCCTTTCTCTAAAGTGGCAATTGGGCTATTTACTCCCTTCCCATAGGTGCTAGGAAGCTTAATTAATATCTGCTTTGAGATCCTCAAGAGGTGCTAAAGTGTTACTATATACTAAAAACAATCTTTGTAGCTCTAAACATAGGCAAGAAAAGGGACTATAAAGTAGCTGTCAGTTTGGAAGGTGCTGTAGGAAGTGTATGGGGTGAGCGTATAATGTGCTGCCTCTGTTCCTGAAAGCACAGACCTTTCTGCAATGACTCTTCTGTGTGACTTCCATCTCTGTAAAACAGTTTTCCCATCCAAGCTCCAAACTCTACCAAATGACTCTCCTCCAGCCTATTTTCTTCAGGAAACAGGGGAGCGCACTGGCAATGGATGACAAACATCACTTTACAGGAAGGAACACAACTTGCCTCATGAGATCTTAATATGGAACAGAAATCCTGCTGGAGGAGCTTCCCTGGTGCTCCTGTACAGCACCTTGAATGTGCAATCTGTGGCTTTTTATCAAAGTCTATGATTTATGAAATACGGATGGCTACGCACTGATGCCTCATGGCAGCACGGCTATGCTCTGTGGTTCTCTCACCTGAAGAATGTGGATGACACTCATGGTTAGTCAAGAGAAGCTGCCAAGCATCCCCTGATATATAATACAGAGATTGCAGCGTGCAGAACTTGTAAGAAGAACAAAATCAGGTTCTCAGCCTCCAGGAATTACCATGTATCTCAAACCAACCTTCAGACAAAGTTATTACACTGGAGTGAGAGCAGATCAAACCCGACTGTAATGTTTGCTTATTATTGTCAGTTTTCAAACTGCAACCTGTGCTATCTCTGAGCAATTTGTCCTTTGATTTGAAGCTGATGGAGGGCAGAACAAAATGGCTCAATTATAAAGTTACCATAGCTGGATCTCTTTAAAAGGGAGCCTAACTTAATTTCAGCTCTGCCTCGTTCTGAGGAAATCTCTGCTGTAATTTGGCAATCTTCTCAGGATGGTCCTGAGGGGGTAGCATAAAATGAGAAGGCAATTCACTTCCATCAGGCTTCTGGGTTTGCAGCTTAAGCTGATGGTATTGAAATGAAGGTGAGATTTGTTTAAAACTCTTCTGGAGTGAAACAGCCATTTACAGCTGCTGCCATATTTCAGCACGGAGTGGCAGTAAGGAGGGCGAACGGAGTTTAGGTGCGGGTGGGATGACAGGATCCATGCAAGAATTCAGCATGTTCTCCTAGAGAATGGTGAGGTTCTGGAAAACTGAAATCAGAGTGATTCAAAATGTCCTCTTCAGAGCATACACAATTTATGTGCTTTAAAAAGAAGAAGAGAAAATAAGAGCTCTAAGAATGGAGGTGTGAACTCTGTTGTGCCCACAAAGCCTCTGACTAAGTGCAGCCCCAGCTAGGTGGTTCGGGATCATTGCCCCCTTTTCTGAGGGTAAAAGAAGGGAGCTACCATTGACTACTGGTTCTTTGGGCCTTCAGCAGTGTTGCTTCTAGTAGCCAAGGTGCCCAGCAAGATTCCTGATAGGAAAGCTAACAGAGGTACAGCTTACAGAGATGTGGGTAGGAAGCATGTAATTGTTAGAGAGCAACTACTGCAATGAATGCCTGAGAAGTGGCTTTTAGCCACTACATGTGCTTGCCATATAATTGTTACAGCCTTTAGACAGCTGAGGTAGCCCACATTGCCCACCCACTCTCTTTTCCAAAAGATTTGGGGAAGTGACTCAAAACATTAGTTAAAATTTAATAAAAGCATTAATAAAAATTAAAAATTAATCAAAGCATTAATAAAAGAAAGTTGGTTCATCTCCAGCATTTAGCTTAACCTACAACAGTGCTCAAGTATTTCCCAAACATGAAATACTTCAAGTACTGTAGTAGGAAAAGAAGGATTTCGCTTAGGAGGGTGTTTGGTCGATTACAAAAGCACTGGGGTAACTCTGTCCTATGTGTTACCAGCTCAAAACTACTGAGCTTGGAGACTGAGTGGCTTTTTTGACCACCAAAGTAGTCCTTTTTGATTAAAGATGAGGCTTGGAGGTGCAGAAGCTGGTGCTGGGATGCCTAGCTCATGTAAGTGACACACTGTGGGCTTTTGTGCTGCTGCAGGAGAGGGGGATACTTAGAGACTTAGGAGTCAACCTTTCCAAGGGAAACAATTCTTTCCCTTTAAATCATCATGGGTTTAGGGGTTACCTTGCTTCCACCACACTTTGAAGTGGTTATTCTGTTGTCTTCTACACAATGGCAGGATCAGAGTGAAAGGATTGTCTGCAGGCTGGGTTGTCTATGGGAGTGTTGCTGGGCTTCTGTCCTCTCTGCAGAGTTAGGGTCTTTCCCTACCAAAGGTTCTTCCCTCTTTCTGCTACAGCCGCTTACTTTCTCTCCCAGTTTTTCCTAAGACTTTTCAAAGCCTTTTGAATCAAAGGACTGAGTATTATGAATGAACTAAACCCAAATGAACAAACTGCCACACAGCCCCCAAAATCAAGCCATGAAAATTCAGTTGTAGTTTCCTCCATGCCGCATCTCACCGGAATTGCACAAGGAAAACTGTGCCTTAGTTCTGGCCTTGGCTGAATTTTTCCAGCTTAAAAGACAAATACAGTCATGATAATAACAATATTCCACTGGGTCATTTTCCTAAGTCACATGGAAAGAACAGAGCCTGAAGAAAATACCAAAACTGAGATTTGATGATACCCACCCACATATAGAGAAAGATTTTGGTAAGAATTACTATGTGTGACCCAGTCTGTGTGTTACCACTGCAGAGGTTTACTTTATTATTTCACACTGCATCTAGAACTTGCTACCAGACCTGAAAGAAACCTTTGCAGAGAGGTGAGCTTTTGCCAAAAGGTAAATAATCCTTTGAACTTGTGACTGTGCTTAACGTGCTCATTTCCTTACACTTCACAAGTGGTGAATGAGAGGTCTGATTAAACATGATATAAAAAGAGCTTGCAAGTAGCACTGTTTACTAACATTTCAATTTCTATGCCTCATTTATTAGACTTAGAATAAAAAGGTTAGAGGGGTGTTTGGGATTGTCTTTAACCTTGATGATATTTCCACTGAAGCAGCATAATGGCTCTTAATTGCTTAAGTGAAGAGAACATGTTGACATGTCCTTCTTTGTGCTTAAAGCTCTGTGCCTAAACCATTATGCTAATTCAAGCATTATATACACCAAAGTATTTATGGGACTGACACAAGTGATGTTGCAGGTAAAGGGCTGTGAAATGGTCTGTAAACAGAGAGAATTGATTCCAGGCCCAAAGCAATGCTGTTAAAGTCACAGACATTGAACAGCCAGCCCTACAATTTCTATCCAGATTGTCAAACTGGGTCAGACAGTGTCAGCAGGGCTGCCATTAGAGATCAGATGGGTGGCTTTAATAATATGTAAACCAAGCACAGAAACGCAAATTAACATGGAAGCAATACGGACTTGACTGTGCCTTTTGCTTTTCCTGTGCACAGCAGTTTTGGTCACAGAATACTCAGTTGTAACATTTGCTAAAACATTTAGGTGTTTAAAAAAGGAAGAATATCAGCAGTACGACTTGTTACTGCCTTTTTCCTAGTGAAGAGAGCAGCACTGAGATTTGAAGAGATCACAAAGAATATGTGCATCATGTGAATCTGAGTACAAAAATAGTCTATTTAGGGGGGTTTCATTTGCTCATCCAATATAGGAAGCTGGGTAGGTTATTTGTATTTTCCTCTTTGGGTCTAAGGCTACAGAGTGGTTTTATGTTATGCTGAAATAATTTATTCTCCTGCTTGTTTTATTACTAATAACCCCTAGGATTTGGCACTGAAGAGAATGTTGAAAATACACGTTCCTTTAAGCCCTATTTTATTGTTTGCATTTCACTAATTTTAGGCAGCTAAATGAGACTGATCAGCTCGGCCTTTATATCTGCTTATTTTCATCGTTGGCTCTGGAGCACCAGGACTGACACTCTCCTGGTTAGGTTTAAAGTGATGCAGAGGAATGTCTTAGTCTCTGTGTCTTGCTTGTACACTCAGAGCAGACATTTCAGTGATTTTGATTTTTTTAAATGTCAGGAGAACACCATCATTCATCCCAGAGCTCCTGTGTAAATTGTAAACCTCAGAGGGAAGTTCCTGTATTCACCGTAGTCAGTAAAGCATTAGCGCAGAATCATGCAGTGGTGATTATTTAAATGTCAAAATAATTTAAATAAACACAAAATACTGGATTTCCTAATAATTCTTTTTATAAAGATATAAATATTTACCTTGAACTCACCTGAGTGTCCTTTGAAGCTGGTTCTTCCATAGAGATTTGATATTCAACAGACCTGATTATAGATTAAAATCTAGACAAATACGGAACAACACCTATAGCAGAGCAGCTCTGTACTCCCCAGCAAAGCACACCTTGGTCAGGCACCAGCATCTTCTCACCACTGGATATTTTTGATTTAATGTCATTTTATAGATTGCTGCATGGCTGAAGGAATTACACTGCAAAAACATCACCTGCCCATGCTGCTCAAAAACATCTGGGGATTGTGCATCTGAGATGAGCATGCCCATGGAGACTGCCAAGGTATTCATTGTGTTCTCACACGTCTTGGATCAAACATATAATATCATAAGAAAATATTTGATGAGTGTGAAGAGATGTGGGGTTTAGTTTAGATGTTGGAATAGCAGAAGGTGCTGGGGCCATTTAACCCCAGGAATTCGCTTCAGTTGTGAAGTGAGTAATTTTGCAGTATTCAGAAAAGTCAAATAAATGGATGAAGGATTTGTAATAACTGAAGGGAAGAGTAGTTACATTAAGAGTCTGGAATAGGATGCAGGACCCAAAGTAGTATCAAACATTGCTTTTGTGAATTTGAACAAGACACTTAATCTAAATCTTACTTTTCAATCTGTAAAACGGGACTGACAGTATTTCCTCTCCTATTGTGATAGCTGGACAGACAGGGATCATCCTAACTCCTCATACAGTGGGTCCTCCCTCCGATTACTACCATTCAAATATACATGGCTGTTAGGTACTGCTCACAAATATATATATGTATCACCCGAAACAGCCTGTTTGGAAA